>JAQIXO010000359.1:0-22232 GCA_034700305.1 Protaphorura armata
GTTCGCGATCTCTCTATAACCTTACATCAGACACACTCGTACTTGAGCACTGGTTCCACGCCTTGCGTGGCTTTATTACGAATATATTATTCAAAAGTGTAGCAAAACTTGGACGTCCAAGAACAAGACCACATTCCTTCTCAAAGTCCTTCAGTGATTAGTGATACAGAACATATTGCAAAGAATATGAGAGAGAACTCACAAAATATGTTTGGACAAAAATTATATTTCTACGCTATATCTCTAATAACGCTACTTGGATCTGCATTTTCAAAGAATTTTCAAATTCAAGACTTCAATTTATTTGTGAAGAGTTTCAATGGATGTGTCACTACAATCGTGACACCTGATTGGAATGTAGAGCACGAACCCTCTTCACAACCAATCATTCAAGCGAAATGGAATCACCTAACAAGCACCACAAATATTCACAAAGAACCATTCGTTCTCCTCAGAAGAAATCTCTTCTGTGTTGCCTACATCATCCTTTTTCCGGATTCAAAAATCCCTAAGAATCCTAATTGGCATAATGCATATTTTATGGAAGAGATCTTGTCTACCGTTGGGATTGAGTATGCCAAGAATAAAGCGAGTCGATATGGGAATGCAGAAAAATTATTGGAACCGTACTTCCTAGTGATTCTGTCCCCTGAGCCGTACTCCTTCTGGAAAGATGGCATTGGTAAGTACTATAAGGAGTACTCGGCCACGACATTGTACTTTCAAACCATGCCAATTCCACACCAATTCAACAAGGAAACCGAAGTGCATGAAATAACATCTGGAGGGTATGTGTGCAAGGTCTGCTTTATCAGTTACCACCATACAAAATTTGGATCTCTTAGACATCAGGACTACTTCTTGTACACTTTCAACTGCGGACGTAACTTAGATAAGTGTTTAGAAGTGGCCTTGCAAGTTGAAAAGGAAGTGACACGTGATGGTCATCATGTCAGCTGGAGTGGCGCATTCCGTTCCAACGATACCAAAGATAATGCTAGAATTGAGCCATGGTCAACCAAAACACTCGGGATTGGTCTATTCGCAATAGCACGCGCTATAATCCTGGAAACAACGGACACCGATGTACTTCAATACAAATTAAATATTTCAAAATATGAGCAGGAGTTATTATTGTCCACATCGGGTGACTATGAATCGAGCATTGACGGGTTGTGTTACGAAAACCTTGATCACGTTGAATATGATATGATGCGAAGCTTAGAAAACCATGTGCTGTTAAAATACACTGGATATAACTTTCTGACATGTGATAGTGTTGTGAGAATTCCATTCAAATTTGAGTCATTTCGCAAACCATATGAACCGTCAGCTTGGTATTTTATAGTTGGGTCTGGTGTGGTGAGCATTGGATTCCTTGTCATCATTGCATCTCAACTGGACATCCGCTCCATCTTCCCCTACTTGGCTCAATTGACAATTCTGTACTTTGGGATCTTCATTGAACAAAGTCCAGAGGTTTCTGCTTTTCTCCAGAAATCTAAACGTCTGGCTAAAGTATGGGGTTTGACGTTTGGTCTGTGGTGTTTGTTTAGCATTGTGTTAACAAATGCGTACAAAGGAATCGTTACCTCAGACCTTATCTCTCCACCCAAGTTGAGGTCTAATTGGACAAGCCTCCATGAAATGCCGAAGACTTTCGAACTATTCGCGGATATCACTCAAAATTTTGAATTGTGGCAATATCTTTCAGGACAAAAACGTTTATATCCTTCGTCACTTTTGATGGAGGAAAATGGAATGATACAAACGGCAAGGGTTGACAGAAAAAATTCCAATCCGTGCGATCCAAAGAATTACGAAATGCCTGAAGTTCCAGAATTGGTTGCCTTTGAACAACGTCCCAGATGGTTCTTTGATGAAATCTCTTCATGTTCAAAGAAAGTATTTTTATGCGAGGATGATAATCTAGAGGATTTCAAAACGTACTTCAATCAATTGAGCGGACAAGAAATGTTCTTCAGTGGTGAATCAAATTTTCTGCAAACTTTTTGTGTTCTACAAATGACTAATCATAGGAGACCGTACACTGAACTTGCTTACAAAAGAGCCCAAGGTCTCATGAGCTCAGGCATCTACAATTTATTTGAAGAATGGAATTCGTACTTTCGGAGCAGAAATGTTCGTGCAGCGATTGGTCGGGCAGATCCCGCAGCTAAAATTCACTGTGTTAGTCCTTGCAAAATTAACCTATTTCCACAAGTCATGAATATTTTTCTCATTGGTTTTACGGGGTTGTCCATCGCGATCTCCGTTCTACTCATAGAAATGGGTCCATTCACTTACACAAGAATGTCTAAATTTTTATTGTTGGTAGTATTAATTTTATCTAGAATGTTTGCTTGTATCCTAACTTTCAAAGACTTCATGTATTCAATATCTTTCAAATGTTTAATCTTATGTCAAAACAAATCTTGTCTGAAGAAGAAGAGTTGGCGGAATTTGATTTTGAAGAATAATGAAGCTTTGAATAGGCGAATTCCAATCAAACCACTGTAAACATATTTCAATGTATTCAGCAACACATTTACGTATATCACAAGTCACTATGTCCAAACAATGTCTACAATTAAGGGACGTCCTGGAAGGCTAAGTCGGTTCTATGTAATGTATATGTTGTAGGCCATATAATATACAATTGGGCATTATATACAATGACCGGGCAATGTCTACAATGCCGGCGACTCCTCGCCAAGACAAGGCCTAGTCATCATGTATAATGCCCGGGCATTGTCTACAACGCCCGGGCTGTGTCTACACGGCCTAGGCATTGTTCATATGGCGTGTGTATTTGGACCAAATTGATGATGGTGATGAGAGAAAATTGTCGATACATCCTTGGGCATTTATTAAAAATTCAGGAATAACAGATTGCACAATTTGGTAATAATAAATCACATTCATTAACCCTTATTATAGCACGAATCACTGCTGTGGCATTTACTTCCACAGATGCGGTTATTCTTTTTACAGCGACCATCTCCGCAATTTGACTTTTTTGAGCATTTACAAAAGTAGAAGCCTTGACCAGTTCCAGAAGACGATTTCTTAGCCGCTTCTCTCAAAGTTATTTCGTTGTCGGGAACAGAAGCGATGTCCATCAAATTTTCAGTAAACGCGGAAAACTGGTTTCTCGTGTAGCTGGTCTTTAGTTTTCCAAACTCAGTTCCAATTTCATAGAACCCGTCGGCTTCAGACATGACAATGCCTTCCAAATTTTTATGGTCACCCTTGCCACGGTATTGCTACAAGAACTGTAGAGTCTGTACTTACTTTTTGTAATCGTTTGGATGCATTCTCTAACATTTTGCCAGCTTGCCTCTTCAAGGACGTAAAAGAATCCCGTCTCGCCCTCAGAGTGCTTCTCGCAGATCATGCAAAGTCTCTTGCTCAATTGTTTTGATCCCTGCTGTAGTGGTATGCTGCACCTCTCTTCGAAATGTGGATTCAGCATTCAGCGGCATATTAAATACCCGTCATCTTTATTATTTGCTTATATTATTTTCGGTCAGCCTTTTCCCAACGTTATTTTTAATTCAAACTTGGCAAAGCCATTGTAGTCAGAATCACGATGAACTTGTCATGAATGTCGAAGAATGACGATCGTGGTTTAATGGGACTTCTCCGAACAAACCGAGCCACGTTCCAAATAATTTATTAGCAGTGCTAATGAACTATTCCACCCCTCAATGACAATAGACTCCAGTGTGACATACTACGTACTTTAGCTAATGGAGCTAGATCATTATTATATTATTCCAATCAAGGTACGGAGAAGAATCTGAAACGTATGAGAACAATGCATTATGCATTGTATATACCCGCTCGTACATACCAAACTTGTTTAAAAAAAACTAGCGTCGGACCAATTTCGTATGCCATAAATTGACTTAGCCTTCAAAGTCGTTCATAAAACATTTGCAGATTGTGCACCGCGAAAATCCACCGGTAAGTCGGAACTGACTGATTTCTTCATGCCGCGTCGTAGCGCCTTACCTCGTGAACAACTTTTGCGAAAGAGGCATCAATAAAAAATTGTTTGGTATGATGATTTCTGACTAATAAATTTTTG
This sequence comes from Protaphorura armata, assembly GCA_034700305.1. Lineage (NCBI taxonomy): Eukaryota > Metazoa > Arthropoda > Collembola > Poduromorpha > Onychiuridae > Protaphorura > Protaphorura armata. Next base: position 4,094 of record JAQIXO010000359.1, read on the forward strand.
GATTGTATTTCGTGGTAAACATTTTAAAGTACAAAAAGTAATTAAAAAAACAAACATTAATATTTTCTTGGCGTATGTATAAAATGTTAGTAATCCGTTGTACTCAATAATGCTGCAATGACGAAGTTCGTGCGTCCGCTTTACTTGTACAACCACTGGACGCTAGACGTTATTATGTAAATGATGGAGAAGTGGGTTGAACAGCTCGTTTCCCTCTCGTGGTTCCGTAAGAAGTCCATGTTTTGGGATATACAGCTTCACCCTCGTAAGTGACCTCTGCCCTGTGTCCATTCTTCCAATCAGATACGTATTTGACAATTTGAAGGCGTCCATCTGGCAAGAGTGTTCGGTATTCCCCTTCAATCTTATCTCCGTCACTCACAGCGTTGTAAGAAAAGTCCGAATTGGTTGGGTCATCTTTAACCGCATAGCTCAATTCGTATGGATTGCCGTGGCGATCACCCTGTAAATCAAAAAATTGTAATAAAATTACAAGGGATAGTCATTACATGTATACCAGAATTCAGAACCGCCATATTTTTTTTTGGTCCTATTTTATCATTTACGCTATTAATAATTTTAATTACCGAGATACCCTCAGCATCAATTTGCTCCTCGGCTTCATATGGTTTCCTTGTTGTTGTAGTGGTCGGAGGTGCAGTTGACGGAGGAAGGTAGACGGCAGGTGGCGGTGGTGGTATCGTTGTTGTAATCTTCGGTTTAGGGTAAGCATACTGGCCAAAAGCTACGCTGGCGAATGAGACTAGTACGAACAGCACCTGCGAATAATCACATTAATTAGATAAATTAAATTAAATTGTGAACGTAAAATATTTTTGAAAATATGTACGTGTGTGTAAAAATAAGATTAATTTAATTACAATTAAAATCTTCATGTTAGAAGGAAGTAACTAGGGTTGAATTTGACTCAGGTGTTTAACGTATGAATTGTAATTTGAGACTGAATGAAATGCAATGAAAATTAGTGCTAGTCCATAGTCAGGACTCATTGTGAAATTCACACGCGAGAGATCACATTATGTTTAATTATGCACTGCACAATTATAAAATCCAGGAAATCGATTCAATGCCAAAATAAATTGAGTCAATCATCATTATCAATAAGTTGTGTTCATTTAATGAACGTAAATGGACGTAAAGTAAGATGTGCGATTATGAAATGGAAACATGTCAAAGAAATATTCACGTGCATGCATGATTTCATTTGGAGGATGAGTGCATGGTGATGAGTTTGATTGTTGTGTTTGTGTTTGTGTTGTTTGATTACACATGAGGAATTGAGAGCTATTGGTTCAACTTTCCTTTCCTTTCCTAACCTTCAATGTCATCAATAATTACTGTGTGTGATTCATCCCACTTTATAAAGACACAGGTTAACTACTATCAACTGTGTAAAAACACAAATTTTAATACAATGCAATGCAATTCATCCATCGCAATGTGACAAGATGAGTTGGCAGTCAAATATGTGAGAGCATCCAAAATAAGTAGGTATTTCCTGTAATCACTTTACAGTAATTATAAAGCAATCAAGAAATTGGGACTAACCTATTTCTTGTGATTAATAGATTGGACCCAAATTACTGTCGCCCTCTGAGCAAAAGATAGGCCGCATTCGCATGTCCCATCCCTGAATCCAACAAAAAAGTTCAATATTTACACTACTTTTTAACTGAGCAAAAGTTGACGCTATGACTAATATTTTGGCACACAACTCAGGCTTGGATCTGCCAAGGAACAACAAATTCCAAAACCAAAAAAAATTAGTAATAAACTCCACATGTCATTAACGCAATTATTTAACGTGTGTAGTTGTTTAGGTACCTATTCTTACTTGTTATTGTGAATTGAAAGTAAAAGCAGTTTCAACACGTTATCATACAGAAATCCATGAATCGTGTAGTTACGCCGCGCCGTTACACAGACAAAATTGCCAGGCAAAAAAATTAATAATCAATAGTGAACAGTTTTTTATTACACGAAGATTGTTAAACGGTCTCATCAACTTAATACGTTGAGGAAAAACGAGTTCCGCACATTCGGCATTCCGTCCGCACGCAATGTACAAAGTACAAGTGAACCTGGTGAGATGAATAAAAACATTTACAATGCATAAATGCAACCTTGAACGTGACCGAATAATCATGCATAATTGCTTCGCTACGATACAAGGAATAGGAAACGCCAAGTTCATAGTTTAGATTAGACAGACACTTCCTACTTAGGCAATTCAAATAATTTCTACAAGCCAAGTGGAAAGGTTCCCGAAACTCGTCTAACCTACAATGGCGTTAGTGAATCGGCTTTAAATGTTTTGTATTCAGGGTGTCCGGTGTCCCAAATTAAACGAAGCGGTTTGTCGCCTTGCCAAACCCGTTATTGAGAAAATGAGAGATAACTCCTCGACGGCTCATCCCATAACCCGATCTTTAGACCCGGACTTTTTGAAGCACTTGAATCATAAATCAAGACTTGTTTGTGTATCAAAGTAATCAAACAATTTCCGCATAGAACATCTTGTTTTGTGTAGGAATATCATTTATTAGAAGTAATTTCTCCAAATTAAATACAAAACTGATAAGGATTAGGATTACACAAAAATTACTCCGTCAGAAAAGTAGAGTGGCTGAATATCATTTAGAAATTAATGAAATTACTTTCAGAAAGAATGTGAATGGATCATCTATTACGAGATAAGATACTAAACCACATTTTGAAAATCCATGTTCAAATGTAGGATGAATTATCCTCCGTGGAATTAATTAACGTGTAGTGTTGATGATTAAATCCGGATATTTGTCCTGGACATTGGCAATCTGTTGTTTACAAAACTCCTTGTCTTGGCCAAACAATTGTTGAGAAATGTCAATTTGTCTGAGGAGTGGAAGATACTTGGGCAGACACATTAGAAATAAATCCTTCTGTAAAATAAAAATAATAGTTATTTAAACGAAGGTTCAAATTATTGACAGTGTTACTCTGTTGACAAATCATAAGTTGAGCGAACCTGATTCAATTCTTGTTCAATTCCGGATCCCGATTCTCCAGAATCGCTGTCGATTTGCTCCGAAAAACTCATGCGAATTTTCTCAAGACCTATTCCGAAAAATTAGACTAGAAGTTAATGAATTTAACTTTACTTTTTAATTTTATTTACTTGGTTGAAATATTCCACCTGTCATTTGAAGTTGTATGATGGTAGGCTTGCACGTGATCACACTATTCTCCACTCCATCTCTGGTTTCATTTTGATGGAGTATCCTGACGTCGTCCCTCACACCAGAGAACTCATAAAAGGCTTTTTCGATTGCTTTCCGAAATCCGTCATTCAACGTCATATTTTCAATGATAACACGAGGTGGAGGTGGAACATCCTGAGAATCCCGATCCAATTCATTCAAAATTTGTCCCAAGTAATTTTCCTTACAGTCTTGTATTTCCAATTCCTTAATGTTTGGAGCTCCATCTGATTGAATGAATGCAGACAACAATTGACTCAAATACTCTTCATGTTCATCACTCTCGTTCACAAGAGTGAGTGAAGTCACGTTTGGGAATAATTCTTGGAGTTGATCCAAATATTCCTTGGCCGAAGCTCTTGAAATAATGTTTGCATCTTCATCTTCATCTTGGTCATCAATTTGTTCCATCTCCCAAGCACTGAATGGAGAGTCCATCACTCTGATCTTAAGATTTTTCACGGTTCGCAAAATCCGATCATCTAGACAAATAAATTAAGACCAATAATGTCAAATTCAGTTTACTTGATATTATTTTTATTTCTTAATTTTAAGTATGCGTTTACCTTGTGAATTCCCAGAATTTGCATCTGTTGACTCAAAATAAACATTTGTTGGAATATCCATGGATTCTAAGACTGGAAATGCTTCAGAATTCAAATTCAGTTTTTCCAGGTCCACACAGAATCTGGATCTGGTGGTTGACTCAACCACCAGATCCGGATTTCCAGGTTGAGACGTCCAGGTTGAGACTCTGATTCCTAGAAATTTCAACTGACTTAGTCTTGGTAATGGATTCTTAGGAATTTCTTCGAACTTGACCGTAAGTCTCTGCAGTGTGGTTGAAAACGATGACAAGAATTCATTTAGAATTTCGTACTTGACAAGGTGAGTGGTATTTGGTATATGTCAAATGAAGGTCTTTGAGAACAGGTGGCGTTGGGAAAGTGATAGTACCAGCGTCGTTCAACTCCAATCTCTCCACAATTTTCAATCTTCTCAAACCCCCAATCTGTTTATGAATTGGTATTGGTGGTTCGAATAAATCAAATGGATTGAGTACCTCCAATTCTTTCAAATTCTGGGAATTCTCAATGAGAAATGAATGAATGATATTCTCAGTATTTTGTTCCCCATGCTCTTCGTCCAAATAAGTCGGTGGTGGACAAGTCATAAGTCTTGACAGATTTGGAAAATTGAGTTGAGTGTTTCCAACCATCTCTTTCACCTTCATCTTCTCTTCTTCTTCTTCATACCTCAATTTGAAATTAGAGAGATTAAAATGAGTGAGAGAGGGAGCTACGAGCGTGAGGACGGAGATGAGTAATTGCACAGCTTCTAATGATGAACTGGAGTCATGGCTCAAAGTCAAACCAATAATGCATTTCCCCCCAAATCTTATTTTCAGTTGTTGAATGTAGTAAAGGATTACGTTGGAGTTGCAGTTTGAGATTTGTTGATCATCGTCCGCATCCTCATTTTCCTCATCACGTCCAAGGTTGAGATGAAATGGTAAAATCCACTCTTCCTCTGCTCTCCCATTGAAAAATTCAATAAATTTTTGAATGACATCTTGTGTTAATTCGTGAACATGTTCATGTTTTGGATTTCTTAAAATTTTCAAAGACAGTTCATTCCAGGATTGACTCACGAGTCGGCACTTCAGCAAATCATTTTTCCCCAGATGTGACAAAATTTCTTTAATGATCTATTGGACAGAAAGAGCAAATATGAGGGTTAATCAACTCGATTACATAACCAGTATCAGCACATTAATTAACTATTAAATCAGCTAAAAGAGCAATCAATTTTAGTCGCAAACCCCTATTCTGGCTGGTTCTCCAAAAATTTTAACAAGCATTAACTTAAATCGTTGTGGCCAAAAATAGTCAAGGTATCTCAAAATACAAAAAAAAATTGAAGATAGAATTGTTTGTATAAAATAAAATGTAAAATAATTCTAGGAATATAATATTTAATAAAAAAAAATCTGTCATTTATATCATTCCAAATTATTATATTGACCAATTATACATTACCTCAGCAGGAATTGGTGAGATTGGGAGTTCCATGGCTCCTTTCACTTGATTCTGGACTGGATAGAATAATATTAATCCCAATTAAGTTTGATTTTAAGATATAAGACAGATTGAATTCGGTGTATTCGGTGAGCCGATCTGGCAGATTCAAATCCATAGAATTTTCCTACTCAAAACACAACCAAGGAAATCTCATACATTTCTCGTATTGTACGGCGTACGGCCCAACTGACAAGGGAAGCCCAGAGTCCGTTCCACACGACTTTCTATTTCTTCAGAGTCAGCCTCTCCATGAAAAAATATAATTTAGAATTTTGTGCGTGCAGGTAGTATTTTTATGAAAATTTTGATTGAACATTGAAGTTTGTATTCTCTATTTTTTTTAAAAGAACGTGACCTGTATTTGTATTATTTAATTTAATTTTAATTTAATAAACCATACCATTACCATACATTAAAAATACATTTGTGCAATAAAAACGTCATTTCAAGGGTGTGACAAACATTTACTCTCTATATATCGAACTCGCAAAATGCACCAAAATTTGGACGATATAGAGAGAGTTCAATATACTGAAGTTAAGCCACTCAATTCTTGGAATTTTGTTGTTGAAACTCAGTCAGTTCAACTTTAGATCGATTTATCTGCATAGCGTATAGAGAAGCAACTATTCAATCCATCCATCCATCCATGGCCAAAGCAAACGTGCCAAATAATCTATAACACGGCAATAGGATGACAAATAAAAAGCTTCGACAACATCAAAAATCAGACTCGCACGGGAGTTCTGCTTAATATGATTGAGGTTATATGTTAAAGTTAAACGAACTCCTTGACTCTTTAATTCATTCAATCCCATGCTCATTCCATTTACAAATTGATTCTTCTTTTAGCTTCTCCGTGGCAAAAGCTCCATGCAATCATTGTAAAAAAATACAACGATAAATATTCTCAACTTATGACATGACAGGGCGAATGACTTAAACAATACAATGTGAACATATAATGTTCTCAATCCATGGCAAATATATTCATCGTTCCCATTCAAATCATTCAATGAACTCACCATACAAATGAGGATGGTATAAAACGGCCCGATTCTCTCATATACTATACCAAATTATTTTTCCTTGTCTTGAGAATTTTACGAAATCCCAGAAATCTGAGGGACGACGTGACGTAAAACAGAAACAGCCAAAAAATCAGACAAAAGAAATTGCGGTTTCAACTATGAAGTAAGAACTCGGTGTCAAATTCCATTTAAACTTGTATTTAATTTTTGAAAATGTTTTGAGGTGTGTGGTCCACTCTTCAGCCTTCCTTCTACTTCTACTTCTGATTACAACTGGAGTGAGATCGCAGTCTGAGCCAAAACAGCAGGATGACCTGAATGACCATGAAGTCTGGCAGGAATTGAACACAGGTTCAAGGGATGACGTGGATGACCATGAAGTACGTGGGCAGGGCTTCAACAATGGGTCATATGATGAAGAGGTGACACAGTACAGTAGTTAGACACTTTTCGAATTTTCAAAATTGAAAATCCTTATGGCGTATAACATGTGTTTTTCGAATCGACCAAAGAGGGCACTCTTTGTTCTTTTTCTTTTCGTCGTTTGGATTTTTTCAAACGTACAAAGAGTTCCCTCTTTGGTCGACTCAAAAAACCCATGTTATAGGCCATAAGGATTTTCGATTTTGAAATGTCAAAAAAATGTCAAAAATCAAATATTTTTTTTGACCCCCCGGGTCCGCCCGGAAAAATAAAAAAATACGTGTCTAATGAAATCGGAATACCTCTTCAGAAAAAAAATTGGACGAAATCGGTGTGTCACACCTGCCGCCTTTCCCGCGTTAGACTCGTTGATGGTGTATTTAACAAGCTAAATCTAAACCATGTTTTGGTTTGTTTCAGAGTGGGACTGGTTCAATGAGTCCGAGAGCAAAACCGAAAGACGTCCCGTCCACGACTGACTGTATCAAACCGTGTAAAAAGGCAGAGGATTGCTACTGTGAAGCTCTTTCAGGTTCTAAAACATCGAAGGACGTGTACAAATCTGTTAAAAGATGGTGTACTAAGGACGGCATTTGCAATTACTGTGCTGCCATTGATGAGCAGTGTGGGTTTGGGGAAAAAGGACCAAAACCTGGAAGAGGATACATCCCTTGCTGTGATACTCCAGGTAGTCCAATGGTGAACCCAAAATATAAGGATCAGAGAATCAATTGTTTCTATGCTCCTGGACTGTATCGATATCAATGTTTAAAGCCATGTGGACTTCGACGTGAGTTGTCTTGTACAGATAAGAATGGTTATATGACAGGGGGTTACGTAAGTTGTAAGGGGAAACGAGAAAATACTTGGCTAGAATGCCAAGACGTTGGCCAGACCAGTGCCAGTACGACTGATCCAGTGGAGTGCGGTATCACAGATGCCACCTGTGACGCTAAACTAGAATGTTGTAATTTTTATAAATGTGAAAGCGGGAAGTGTAGAAGCAAATGCGGAAATAACGGGGAGAGCTGTAGCCCAAGTTGTTGTCCCCCTCTGACTTGCAAAAAGAGCGGCAAATGCAGCGCCAGCGGCGCCTAGCAGCAAATGTATTAATGAGTGTGGACCATTCCGTGGTAGAGAATAGTAGGCAAGACAGTTGTTTTTCTTTTGTTGTATTTTAACTTTTGAAGGAATAAATTTTGTTTGTCAGGACCGACGTTTTGTGATATAATTATATATGCTGTTCAATTTTATTACGACGAATTTCGATCCACGGCCAAGGAAGCAACATCTTAAATAAAATTTTATGTTGAAAAATTCACAAGGTAAATAATGATTTGAGAATGCAAAACTTCCTTTCTGGCTGGAGAGTTTTCAATATTTCTTACTTTCTTTGCCAAATGTATCATTGCCTGAGAAATCTCATAAGACCATCGAACTAAAGGTCTGGACATTCAATTTGTCAACTATAGTCTTAAAAGTCACGAATTAATTCAAATGCAATATTTCAGTAATGACACACAATGATGATATTCTTTACTCGTCCACTTTTTATTCAAAATGGTCTAGACGATGCCTCATGTAAGATTCTAAGCTTCTATTGTCACAAAATATATAAGAATATTCACAAATTAATTAATACAACTTAACATAATTAGTTGGCATAATTATTGATCTTTACTTTTTGCAATGTTTTGCATGCGTGCTAATGTATTTACATTTATTAAGTTCAGAGAGGGAGTTCCATAGTTAAGTTGTAATACATAATTTATCTAACCTGCTCGCTCAGGGGTTAACTATATCATTGTGGATTTGAATTCCACTAGGAAGAATGAACTCGTAGACAACAGCAAATGGTCGGGTGGCAAGATTGTTTTCATATAAGAGCCGATATGTGCATCTAGCATACGGAAACAGGGCATTTCTAGAGCCACCTGCTGCTGCAAGCACATCCTGAGCCACAATAGCCTCTTGTCCAGTCCAAACCCCACGATTTATATTCGGAGATTGTGGGAAAATATTAAAAGTTTCTCGTCCAGTTCCACCCAATCGCTTGGCCACGATATGCCCAGCATCATCATTGGATCGACCCAATGTTCTGGCATATGTTCTAGTCGTCGGTGTCGTGTCACCCCCTGTGTCCAAATTACATGGTCGTATCTCAGCATACAAATACTCCACTCTACCCATATTACCCCTTTGGTAGCTCACAATAGGGTCTGGACATGGTGTATTCCGCGTAGGGGGTCTCAAAAGTGTTAAACCCGGGACAAGGGCAAACAGGAACAAGTTATTCACAAATACGTTGCATTTTGCCCCACTGTTCGCAGAGCGCCTTTTTCTACTCGAACATTCACTCCAATTCGGAAGGCAATCTTTGTCCACGACATCAAAATAACCTTTGACATGGAGATTCAAGGCAGTATTTTCACATTTTACGGGGCGACTAAATTTTTGACCCTTGATGGTCGCTCCAAATCCTTCGCAACAACCCTCCCATCCAACCCCCTTAGGAATTCCATAGAGAACGGCGGAATATTGTCTATATGCTGGACTGGAGCACCCGCCATCTTCGAAATCTCCCCAATGAGACGCACCGCACGAGCCATCCTTCACATCCCACTCCCCGCGGATCCCACCCAAAAGTCCATCTTTTTTGCACCGGTCCGGTCGTTGACATTTAACGCCGGGAGGGGAACCACTGGTTTTTGCACATGCGTCCTCCCAACTACCTTCAATGTTGAAGAGTTGGGCTGAGTATCGACGAACACCACATTGGTCCTTGATACATCCATCATTCCTGTACTTCCCACCGCTTCCCCAATTCGGATTATCACACTTCCCGTCGTCCACTTCGAAGTAGCCGATCATCCCGCCCAGAAAACCTTCATTTTCACAGTAGCTGGTTTTAGTACAAAAATGTCCAGGGGGTTTCCCAACGGTTCTTGCACATGCTTCCTCCCAACTACCTTTAATGTTCCAAAGTCTGGAGGAAAATGTACGCTTCCCACAATTCGAACATCCCTCGTCCCTGTAAGTCCCCCAATCCGAGCTGAATATGCAAATGGCGTTCGAAGACTGTTCGAGCTTTTCAACAGATTCGGGGCCAGAATCGGGTTTCTCTGTGGAACGTGACGCTTCATCTACGACTAAGGGTTTTTCACCTTGATCGATGCTCCAAATCATAACTCCGCGGAGGCAGAATTCTCCCGCCAAATTTCGTTTGAAATCCAGTGTTTCATCATCGTCATATGACACCCATTGATCTTCCCAGCTCAGTACCTTCGCCATGACAGTTTTATCCAAAACTGGATTGATCTGTTTGTCCTTGATAATTTTATTGATCTCGAAGAGTGCAAGGACGCCTGCGGCATCTGTGCATTCCCCGGCCTTGGCCGGTCCTGAGAATTTACACCCGATTTCAGTGCAACCAGGTTCCGCTAGAGTGAACGACCTTCCATAGTACCCCAGACCCAGCGCGATTTTGTCAGATGGAACTCCATCTCTGAAGCAAAGGTCAAGGGCTTTGTGAATCATACGAACGTCAGTGTGCGCGTTGAGATATGGCCCGAGGTCAGCAATAGTGGCGTCCCAAGTTCCATGGAAATCGTAGGTCATTAAATTAATCCAATCCAAGTACTCAGACATTTTGCCAATTTTAAAATGCCGTAAGTACCAATAACTGGCTGGGGCTGCAATCGTAATTAGGTATTTGTTTCCCAATGCCCCTCTCATTTCAGAAATGAGTTGAAGGTAGTTCAGGGTATCTTCATTCGTCCCTCCGCGATCTTCTGCCCCAGGGTATTCATAGTCAATGTCAATTCCATCGAAATTAAATTCCTCCAAATATTTAGTGACGGAGGCAATAAAGGCCCTTCGATTGGGGTAAGTTGACACAATGCGGTGGAACTCTTGTTGAGTGGGCCCGGGGTCATTGAACTCCCAACCCCCGACGGAAATGAGGACTTTTAATTCTTTATTCTTGTCTTTGAGCTTCGTGAATTCTTGAATAGAGGTCAAGTCATCTCCGGTCGGATTCTCCATGACTCCGTCACGGATCGTACCAAAGGCGTAATTAAGATGAGTGAAATTCCTCTGGTCAATGTCGGACGCAGTGTAAGCGGAACATTTTCTTGACCTCGCCCATGAAGCATAATATCCAATATATAATTGGGAGGGTGGTGATGGGCAAGATGGCTTCGACGGGCTTGAGCAACCTGATTGACATCCAGCTTCACAAAATTCTGAGGTAAGTCCACAGTTCCCCCATTTGCTACAACATACCCCGAGAGGGCATTCTTTCTCATCGGCAAATTCCCCACACTCAGGTTTTGCATCACAAGAGGCTTGACAACCCTTTCCACAGAAATTGGGTCCGTATCCACAGTTCCCAAATTCAGAACAACATGCGAACACTTTACATGGTTTTTTGGCCGAACATTCCCCTTCCGGTTTGACCGAGTCACAACCGGATTGACATCCGTCACCACAGAAATCGCCTCCGAATCCACAACTACCGTATTTACTACAACATGCTGAGGGTGAGCACAATTTGGTTGAGGAACACAAGGGCTCCGCGTCACAGTTAGATTGACATCCGGTTCCGCAGAAGTCAGGGCCAAATCCACAGCTTCCCCATTGGCTGCAACAAGATTTTGGATTACAGGGCTCGGAAGCACTGCACGCGTCAACTGAAGCCAAATGAAGCTGAAGGATGACAGATAGGAAAATTAACACACTGATGTCGGGAAAGGTCATGGTGTGACCCGATGACCGTTGCTCGTTTTTTAATTTTTGTATAGTGATAGTGATTTGAAATGTAATGTAAAAAATTGAGTGTAATAGAAGCCACAACTTATACAGTGCGATTTTTATGTGATTAGACGCTGTCACGAAACTGAACTGTTAATTAAATATACGGGAATTTTCTCATTGAATTTTGCACTACGCAAAAACATTGTTTACGACTTTACGACGCAAGCTAATCATTTGCATTCCATGCACCTGGTATTAATCACACAAAGTTATATAACGAACGTTTTGCATAAGAATGAATGAATTAGTTCTTAGAATTCTCTACTACACGCGCTTAGCGCCTACTGGAAAAAAACTGATGGAATTTGCCCATGCAAAACAACTAATTTGTATGTATGCACCTGGTTTTAGTCCATTATACAAATGGTTAGGGTATGTACTAGTACGTCCTTGATTAGAATGAGATGAATGTCAATGAATTTGAATGATTATTTACCATCACGTCCAACGGAATACTACGAATTATTTAATGCGAAAATTTGTATTCCGAATAGAACTGAGGGAGCAGCAAAGTCTGCATAAATTAAATGTTTTAAATGAGTAAAGAATAAATCAACGTGTTGTGTTAATGAATAAATCTGGAAATTTCTCCTGGACATTGATAATCTGTTGTTTGCAAAAATCTGTGTCATGGCCAAACATTCGTTGAGAAATGTCAATTCGTCTGAGGATTGGAAGATGCTTGGGTAGACTCATTAGAAATAAATCCTTCTGTGAAATAAAAATAATAGTAGTAATTGAAGCAATAGTTTTTAAGATTGTAATTAGAGAATTGTCGAAAAACTAATTTGAGCGAACTTGTTTCGATTTTTGTTCACTTGTCGATTGTCTAGACTTGTGGTTGACTTCCTTCCAAAAACTGAGGTGAATTTTCTCAAGACCTATTCCCAAGAATTAAGACTCTAATTAATAAATAAACATGGTCCATTAGTATTAGGTTTGATTTATTAGAATTAATTTTCCCACCTGTCATTTTAAAGTGCATCGGAATCGGAGCCTTGCACGTCATCACTCGACTCTCGTCCCCATCTCTGTATTCCAATTGTTTGTCAACACTCAGGCGACTCCTACCCGAGAACTCTTGAAAGGCTTTTTTGATTGCTTTGAGAAGTTCTTCATCCAACGTCATATTCTCAATAATAACACGTGGTTGACGATCCAAATCCAATCCATTCAAAATATGACCCAAGTAATTCTTCTCACAGTTTTGTATTTCCAATTCCTGGATCTTTGGAGCTCCGTCTGATTGAATAAATGCAGACAACAATTGACTCAAATACTCTTCATGTTCATCACTCTCGTTCACAAGAGTGAGTGAAGTCACGTTTGGGAATAATTCATGGAGATGGTCAACATATTCCATGGCCGATGCTTTGTAAATAATTTCTACATCTTCATCATCATATTCATCATCAATTTCGTCCATTAGCCAAGAAGCGTGTGAAGTACCCAGCACTCTGATACTAAGAGTTTTCACGGTTCGAAGAGTCCAGTCATCTACAGAAATGAATTCATAGTTATATGTATTTTTATTTTTATTTTTATTTTTATTTTTATTTTTATTTTTTACAAAGACAGGGGACCCAGGAACTGCGGCCATCGTGAACGTTAAATTTAATGGCTCATTAGAAAACCCATGTTATTTTGAATAAGAGACGAATTACTGAAACATCAATTTGTGTTAAAAGAGAAGAGACCTCCAACTGGAAGTAGGTGATGTTTTCGGAAATCAAAAATTCTCCCGAAAACATCACCCAGTATGTGATTACCTTGTGAATTTGCCTCTGCAGACTCGAAATATACGTTTGTTGAAATATCCATGGATTCTAAGACTCGAAATGCTTCAGAAGTCAAATTCAATTTTTCCGAGTCAACATAAACTCTGCATATGTTGGGCGGCGCTGAGATTCCTAGAAATTTCAATTGACTAAGTCTTGGGAATGGATTCTGAGGGATGGCTTCGAATATGACTGTAAGACTCTGTAATGTGGTTAAAAATGATAACAAGAAATCATAAAGTAGTCCATGTTCACGTTGGCTTAAACGATTGGAATAAGTGAAAGATAGTTCTTTGAGGACCCTGGAAGGTAAAGCATGAACAACAGGCTCCAGGATAGTAACATGGTCTTCCATCGCCTTAACAATTTTGAGTTTTCGTAAACTCTCAGACACTTCGCCCAATGAAATTAAATCATGTGGACTAATAACTTCCAGTTCTTTCAAATTCGGTGAGTTTTGTATAAGAAATGAATGAATGGAATTATCCAAAACTTCTCCCCAAGAAGTCGGTGCTGGACATGACATGAGTTTTGATAGATTTGAAATATTGAGTTGAGTTTTTCCAAGCATCTCTTTCACCTTCAACTTCTCTTCTTCTTCGTCATATTCTATACGGAATTCCGAGAGATCCAACTGGGTGAGAGAAGGGGCTATGAGGGTCAGAATGGACGTGAGTTCTTGGACGCATTCCAATGATGAACCGGAGTCGTGACTCAATGTCAAACCAACCACACATTTTTCTCCAAATATTGCTTGGAGTTGTTGAATGTAGTTGGGGTTCTGATGATAGTCTACCGTCCTCTTATACTTAGGACGTGTCAAGTTGAGGTGAAATGGTAACACCCACTCTTCCTGTCTCTCTTTCGAGAATTCAATAAATTTCTGAATGTTGTCTTGTGTTAATTCATGTTCATGGCCATATTTTGGATTTCTTAAGATTTTCACGGACAATTCATTCCAGGATTGACTCACGAGTCGACACTTGAGTAAATCATTCTTCCCCAGATTTGACAAGATTTTCGTAATGATCTAATGATACAAAAAAAAATCAAAAAGTTAATGAACTATGAAGAAAGAAATAATCGAAAAAGAACAATAAATTTTAGTTTTTGAAATAATTATGAATCAAGGTTTTCACACATTTTCAAATATTGATTGCATACGATAAATGAATTTTTATAAAATCATTTTGGATTTTTGTCCAAATGTCTACGAAAAATTACGTTAAATTAATTGTATTGGTAAAAATATTTCAAAATAAAAAATTATGGAGATTGAATTGTTCTTACTCTAAACTAAATGTAACATGTAAAAGTATTGTTTTTCCATAAAATATAAAAAAATAATTGTAAGAAAGAATACAACGTTAAAAAATAGTATTTAGCTGGAACCTTGCAAATTATTATATGTATTGACTAATTATACATTAATTACCTCATTTGGGATTGATGGAATTGGGACTTCCATAGCTCCTTCCAATTAATTCCTGGATATTGATCACTATAATTCCAATTAATTAATTATAATTTTAAGACACGACGGCAATCAGTAATCAGTTATCACAGGATGAACTAAAAGAATTCAAAGGAGAAAAAATTCTGGGTCTATTTATTCGTAGGATTTGGAGAGAGATTCCCGCACTTTTTTTGAATTTCCCATTAAAAACAAGAGAACCAAGGAAGTCTCAATTTATCATCCCAGAATATTGTAAGCCCGTTGTTCCATTGCATTCTGAATTATTTTTGACCGCATAACCTAACCTCTTTGATCTCAAATTCATTTTAAGGTCAGCGTGTGATTTTGGTAAGAAATAGTGATAAGAAAACGCCACAATCTGAACTATTTTTATCTATAAGTCAGTGACTGGTCTGCCTTTTTGCACTCTTATATGTGTATAATATTGGTTACTCGTTACTGTATCTCCGACCAAAGTAGAAAATATTAAAAATACAAATTATATTGCCATTGCTATTTTTGGACACGGACTTGGACTTCTGGAGCAATTTTATAAAATCAAGATGTGTTTGCATTATGTGTCGAAGTAATCATACAGTTTCTACATATATTTTTAAGCATTCAAGGAAACAGGAATTTTCAAATTTATCAACTGCCATTTTCATTTTACAAATCAAATACAATATTGGTAACGAACGGAATGGATGGAATTAATGAGTACAATTAATTAACGTGCTGTGTTAACGATTAAATCTGGATATTTGTCCTGGACATTGACAATCTGTTGTTTGCAGAATTCCTTGTCATGGCCAAACATTCGTTGAGAAATGTCAATTTGTCTGAGGAGTGGAAAATACTTGGGCAGATTCATTAGAAATAAATCCATCTGCAAAATAAAAATAATTATTCAACAACTGCTGAAAATATTGTTATTCTGCATTTATTTTTAAGGTTCATTTAGAGGACCTTATTCGATTCGTGTTCAATTCCGGATCCAAACTGCTTGTAGAATTCCTTGTCCTCGCTAAAACTCAAGCGAATTTTCTCAAGACCTATTCCGAAATTTTAAGAGGAAAATTAATAAATAAACTTGCATGAAATGTTAAGTTAATGTTGATCAATTTGGATCATTACTAGAAGTCACCTGTCATTTTAAGTTGAATCGGAGCCTTGCACGTGATCACACTATTCTCCACTCCATCTTTGGTTTCCACTTGTTTGTCCATCATCAAGACATTCCCACCCAATAATTCTTGAAAGGATTTTTTGATTGCCTTCCGAAGGTCCTCATTCCACTTCATATTTTTAATCATGACAATGGGTTCATGATCAGGATCATCCAATCCATTCAAAATGTGTCCCAAGTTATTCTTCTCATAGTTTTGTATCTCCAACTCCTTAATCTTTGGAGCTCCATCTGATTGAATGAATTCAATCAACAATTGATTCAAATACTCTTCATATCCATCACTGTCGTTCACAATGGTGAGTGAAGTCACGTTCGGAAATAATTGTTGGAGCTGTTTCACATAACCCTTGGCAAATGCTCTTGAAATAATTCTTCTATTTTGAAATTGACTTTGGTTGAATGAAAAGTACGTCACTCTGATAATAAGAGTTTTCACGGTTCCCAGAATACAGTCATCTGTAAGATAAGATCAAATTCAGACATTTTTCGTGATATTTATTTATATTAGTGAATACACATTTTTTTTCTCCTACCCATTGAACTCCCCGAATTTTCATCTGTGGACTTCAAATAGACATTTGATGAAATATCCATGGATTCTAAGGCGGGAAATGTGTCAGAATTCAAATTCAGTTTTTTTGGGTCCACTTGAATTCTGGCACTTGCAGGGGTTTCGAAGTGGATTCCTAAAAATCTCAAGTGACTGAGTCTTGGGAATAATGGTTTCGTAGGAATGTCTTCGAATATGACCGTAAGTCTCCGTAGTGACGTTGAAAATGATGACAAGAATTCATTTAGAATTTGATGATCTCGTACGCTTAAACTATCTGAATAAGTGAATGATAGGTCATTCAGAATAGGGCCGCCAGGGGTGGGACAGATTCGTATTGGTTCCAGGATATTGACAAGGTCTTCCATCGCGTTAAAAATATTCAATTTTCTTAGACTCCCAATATGATTGTGTTTGTGTATGTCCAATAAATCATATGGACTAATCACTTCCAGTTCTTTCAAATTCTGGGAGTTTTCAATGAGAAATGAATGAACATTATTATCCAGATTTTGCTCATCCAAATCTTCCCTGAACCAAATCGGTGGTGGACATGATATGAGTCTTGACAGATTTGGAAAATTAAGTTGAGTCTTTCCAAACATCTCATTCACCTTCATCGCCTCTCCTTCTTCCCCAAATCTTAATCTGAATTCAGAGAGATCCAAATAGCTCAGAAATGGAGCTATGAGGGTGAGAATTGAGATGAGCACTTTCACTGATTCCATTGATGAAGATGAGTCATGACTCTCATGACTCAATGTCAAACCATACACACATTTTTCTCCAAATATTATTTGCAGTTGTTGAATGTAGTTGGGGATTTCATTATTTATTTTTTTCATGCCCACCACGGACTCATCCTCACTTGCACTCTCGTCCCCATTGTCCTCATCACATTCAATGTTGAGGTGAAGTGGTAAGATCCACTCTTCCTTTCTCTCTTTCCAAAATTCAATAAATTTTTCAATGTTGTCTTGTGTTAGTTCATGTTCATGGCCGTATTTTGGATTTCTTAAGATTTTCAAGGACAATCCATTCCATGACTGACTCACGAGTCGGCACTTGAGCAAATCATTCTTCCCCAGATGAGATAAGAATTTGGAAATGATCTAATGATTCAAAAGAGAGCAAATCAAGGGGTTAATTTAATGAACTACTATGTAATCTTCTAATAAGACCAAAGAATTTTAGTTTTTCAAATGACCAAAATGTCTACCAAAATTCAGGTTAAATTAAATGGAATCGATCATAATATCTCAACCTATTTTTTTGTGTGTGAAGAATTGTTTAATATAAAAATTGTACATTTTTTCCTCCACAATATACAAAAAATAATTTTAAGAATACAGCGTCAGCGTCAGTAAAAAAAATAATATTTAGCCATCCCTATGGACATTGGAAATTATTATAAATATTGACTAATTAACAGGGTTCGAAAAAATCATGATTTTTATTTAAAAATCAAAAAAATCGGATTTTTTTTGATAATTATCAACTTTTTTGATAATTATCGGATTTTTTGGATAATTAAAAGGGCCTTAAAAATCACGATA
>JAQIXO010000360.1:0-22211 GCA_034700305.1 Protaphorura armata
ACTTAACATTACACTAGAGGGCACGGGGAATGACCTTTCGTGACCTCTGAGCGGTACAGTTTTAACTTTGACAGAGATCTGTTTTCGCGTTTTATTTAGGATGACCTAGTGGATGTAAGAGGTGTGGTCTTGATTCTGACTGTGACCAACACTTCATGGGGTTACCTTGTTAGTGTCAAAATTTCATATTGATGCCATAAAATAAATATAGTGTTATTATTAATGTACTTAGAGTTCCTATGAAGACTACACTTACACTTTGAATACGAATGGGGTTGTGAAATACTTTAACTCCTCCGAGTAAATATGTTTTGAAACACCCTGTGCATTGCATGATAGACTCAATACATTATCTTGATATTGTCTCGATATACTCGATTCACAACAGCACAACCCCACCTCCACTCCATCACTTACTCCACTAGCTAAACCGGTTTCTAAGGGTAAGAGTAAAATTTCAAGGATTATGGGTGAATAAGTACAATCAACCTCCGCGTAGATCCATGTACGAATTACCTACACTATGAGAAAAACATGACACGCAAACTCTCCCTCAAATCAAACCTCATCACTAATCATTTCGTTTCACGACGAAACACAATATATATTATTCTTACACTCATTCAGTTTATTAAACAATACGGAAGAGTTAAAATTTTCAGTTTAAGTTAAAGAGTCCGAATTTCCGTGTGTGGACTCTGTATTCAACAATACCATCATGGACATGAACCACACGACTCAACTTCATACGGAAGACACAGTCAGTAAAATGGAATTCCAAATACCCGAACGGAATCGTTGTAGTTACATTAGTGCTCATTTGACCATATTCCTCGTCGGAGGGATCGGAATGTCTTTGGTCAGTTTGATAGGGGTCATTGGAAATATTTCGTGTGCCATTGTCTTGTCACGCCCCTCCATGCGAACATCCACAAACATTATCCTATTCGGTTTGAGTGTTTTTGACTTTATGGTTGTCTTCCTGGCTCTGCTCGCGTATGGAATCCCATGGTCCATTCAATATTTCTGTGTGGACTCCTTTGAGTCATTTTACTTGACAACACTCTACCCAATCATGCTCTCCTATTTTGAACCACTTGGTTTTACTGGTATGTCATCACAACTTGATAGAACTTTATTTTTGTCAATTTGTTTCTAACTTGTAGTCCAACATTGACATTTTCAGCACAGTTAGGGTCCACATACTTCACGGTGTTGGTGACGCTGGAGAGGTTCTTTGTCGTATATCGCCCTCTCATGGCTCGTCCTTACTGTACAAACAGAAATGCCATTCGTGCGTCTCTAGCAGTTGCGGCATTCACAATTATTTTCCAAATGCCGACTTGGTGGGATTTTAAAATTGAGAGTGTTTATGATGAGAATGGGTCTTGGACCAAGTATCGCATCCTCTTTCTTTTGTTGGGTAATGATAATTACGATCTGTACTACAATACTTGGGCCTACATGTTTGTTTACCGTATCATCCCCGTGATACTCCTCACGCTTCTCAACATCTCCATCTACTGGAAGGTATTTTACATTATCATTGAAGCCCTTACCAACATCAAACTTATTTCTTTTGAATAGATACGAAAAGCAAACAGGATGAGAGGGTCCATGACACACGCCAATTCTTCAGAGATTTCTGTTGCAAAGATGTTGATTTGGGTAGTGAGCATCTTCCTCCTTTGCAATTTACTCAACGTGTACTACCTTATAAGAATTCTAGTGGATTTGAAATACTCCATTCCTCCAGAATTTATCGCTGTCCTTCTCTTCTTCTTCAACCTCAACTCTGCCGTCAATTTCATCATTTACTCTTTCAAGACAAAGAAATTTCGACTCGTGTTCTTGGAATTATTTTGGCCAAAGAAATTTAGAGGACGGTCCAGTAACAATGCCCCTCGGAATGCAGAAGGGGCTGGGAGAGGGACCACAGTTGCTACCACAAATGTTTGATAATGTAAGGAAAGGCCACCTCCAGCTACATGGAACAGAGCAGAGCAGAAGGTGATTGTATCCAGTGATGTGAGGGATGTGATGTGATATTATCTAAAGCCTATGAACATTGAATCCACAGTGTCTAATTGTTGTCGTATCAAGCAAGAATAGAAACGGTAAGATAATACTTGCGGGTATCAAATTCATATTAATGGTGTTGAGGTCAATTAAAAGAACTGTTTATTCAGTAACATAAGAAGTACGAGCTACATAATTTCTTGTATAGAATGAATATTGCTATTCAGCGAGGGAATGTTAGTAGAACTGTTGATGTTGAATGTACATAGGAACTTACAAATTGAACACATTGATTCTTTCGTTGTATTCGGCACGTAATTCTCTCAGGTCCAAGTACAGCATTAGGTGTTACAATAAGATTATTCAATATTCTTCTCTCAAATCTTTACCCAACATTTTTCTTCTTTTTTCAACTTCTTTCTGCACGAAGTAGCAGAATTCTGCGTAAATAGTTTATACTTCCAATGATTCTGGTAGTCCAACAAAATATCCTCCAACAATCATTTCCCTTGCAATCGACTTCTATACCATACCGATTCTATACTGACTTCTATACCTGGAGTACAAGAGAGACTCTTCTTGTATGTGTAGTCAGGCGTGACAAGAACAATTGGCTGTTCATGTGGAAGCAAATTAATTGGTTTGAATAAAAACAAATGAATCGAACAGTTCTCAGCGTGTCCGAAAAATTGGTTTAAGTCAAATTCTTCAGGAATATAATTCTGTACTTCACCCAATTCAGCAAAAGTAAAATATTTCAAAATATGAATGATAATTTTGAACAACAATAGGAATTTCTTTACACACATTCTGTTTGACTGAAGTGTACCAAATTATTTACTTATTTCGAAAAATTTTCAGCATAGTACAAAATTAGCCTCTGCCGGTGATATTGTATATATCGGATTTCATTAACTTTAGAGAATTACATTTTTCGTGCGAACATTGCCGTGTCTTACTCAAGCAATATCTTTCACTACTTTCACATGTCATATTTCATGATATACTTTATTAAAGTACTTATGTAGGCACTGATGGAAGTATTGCTTCTCAAACACGGAATACTTACAAATAAATTACCGTATATTACCGAATAGAAATCTGGTGTCCAATAGTACCCGGCCTCGAATAGTAACCGGCTCAAATCCTGCGTTCTTCCATAAGAGCTTATGTATTATTTTGCCCCCGTCATTTATAAACCGGGAGGAGGCGGCAAATTTAAATACTAACCCGGGTTTTCATTCGGTAATATACGGTATGTGCCATATTCAAGTAGTGAAATCTACCTTGCACAGTACACAACACACTGCCCAAAAGCAAACACTTGGCTCTTCGACTAATGTTAATGTGAAAGCTTTTTATCATGTTCCCCGTGGGTCCCTTTGACCTGTTTCTTTCATGCTGGCTACGATTTGTGTTGTGTAATGTAACAGATTAAACCCTCTCATCTCTGTGAACATGGACGTGATTTTCATCTCTCTCAAGAAATAATTTATGCAGGACATTTTATGGACATGGAAGTAAGTGTTTTCTTAAACACGTATTACTTACAAATAAATTATGTACGCACACCTTCTATGTACAGTACAAGTACTGAAATGTACATTCCACAAAATGGAAATGCTACAAATTTTTTTTCTTCTCTTCTATCTCCAAAGAGTTCAACCCAAAACATACACTCAAATGTGCTCGTGAAGGTTCGGATAAGAAATATTTTGTTCTCAAAGCTTTCCAAAATGAGGTTCTGGAAATAAAAGAGCATCTTGCTGTATCACAATTTGTAAAATGACTTGACCGATTAAATTTTTTTGACCGCGTAATTACCATTACCAGGTGAAAGAGTGAGAGAGTTATGTGGATTAGTGCAGGAATCCTCATTTCCTGGAATATGGACGTCAAATGTTGAAAATAAAATCGAAATGGAACAAGAATTAAACAAAGACCGAATGGACATCGAATGGGTCTATTTTGAAAATGAAATGAAATTATAATATCTGATTAGATAAAATAAGACCCAATTATTTATCTTATAATCAACAATACCTGTAATGACAAATATTATCAATATCTATTGGGAGTTGAATTGGGTTTGCAGATAATTGCTCTAATATAAATTATTCGGGTGGAAGTACTGGATAAAGACTGCATTTAAGAAAAAATAGAATTCCAATCTCACGTGTGGCTTCATGTAGCCTTTAGCTTCGTATCATAAATTTCTTGCAAAATGACAATCATGATTGGTGCTTATAATGGTTTCTATGCTATTATGATTTCTAGTAACTAATTGTAATTATTTAGTTTTATAAATCATAATTCCATGCTGTAATAAGTTTGGTTCATTTATACCTCTTCTGTGCCTAGCCCAGGCCGACTAGTGAATACTGATTTGAATCACACAAAAACATTATGCCTTTCTTATTTAACCGTGTACGAGGAAACGAAATGTATAGAGCAAATTGTAGGATGAAATCCATGCACTTGAAATCCTAACTGTTTTCCCAAAATATAATAAGTAACTGTATAATTTATCGCTCTCATTTTTCAGCCATACCCACAATCTATTGTTGCATATGTATTTCACGAGTTTCTCATTGTTGTATTGCAGTCAATACAGCTAAACTATATGTAGGTCGAATAGTGGGCCCGGTAGGCATTTCAGTAGCTACCGACAGAACCCAAATAATTGACGAGGGAAGTTATAACACTGACAAACAACATGTGTGTTATTTTCCTTCTTCTCTGTCAAAAAACTACCAAGAATGATATGAATAAGAAAGTTGGACTCCAAAAGCAACATGGAATACAACACAAGAACAGTTACAAAGGTTCAAAATTCTTATCAAACTAATCACATTGAAAATTCTTGAGAATTTTTACAAGGTTTTTAACAAATAGCATTTCGAACGACAACAAACTTTCCCTTGTGAGCGAGTGAAAGTACGTCGAAGAACTAAAATAAAAATAATGCTTGTCAACTGAGGGACGTCGTGTATATTTTATAAATAACGTGCACACAGTACAGTAAAGTCTACAGACCAGTTTAGAACTGTCCTTAGTTCCACATTATTTTTACTAACAAATCACACATACATTTCTAATAAAAATTAAACCAACATATAATTTTGAACACTATGGCAAATTTGACGACTTCAGATTTGGAAAAAATCGATGAAGATTTGGACACAATAGTGAATTCACCATGCCAGACAAAAATGTTCAATTTTAATTTTGAAAACAATCAGCATCCGCTCCTAATTAATACAGTAAGTAAAATAGAGGTACAATTCGACAGGTAGATAGATAAAAAAATTATTCGATAAAACTTAATTTTTGAATATTTAGAAATTTTTTTCCTACTGCGCTAACCAGCAATTTTATGATATGTCATAATTACAAATTACTACAGGTGCTCAAAGATTTATTCAAATCTTCATCTGTTGCTGACTTGAAGAACTTCCGTCTGGTTTGCAAGGATTGGAATTTTGAAGCATTCCAAATATTAAAGACAATTGAATGGAAATCACCCATCTTATTTCAGACATCCAGGGACTTGACCTATTTTGTGAAGACCTTTGGCCCATGTCCTCAAAATATTCTCAATCGGAATCTGGACTGTGCACAAATTCTTGTGCCAAGTGACAAGGAACCAGAAATATTTTTTCATAAAATTTTACCAATCACAAGTTACATTACAGGACTGAAAGTGAATATAAATATACAGCAAGAACAAACATTTGTTGCTCATGAAGTTTTTCAACATTTGGCTCAAACCCTTCGAACATTTGATGTGAGGTTCATTAAAAATGATAACATTTGCTTAAGTGCACACACAATTTACCCCCGTACTCATTTGCCGTCGTTACCAGCCCTGACATCCGTTACAATCAGAATGGACGGCTTTGCCAAATACGAAAACAGAATAATCCATCCTGAATGTGGACAAAACGGTTATGTAATATTTGACAGTGAATACAAAATGTTGACTGATTTGATTCAAGAATTGGTCAAAAAATCTCCATTGTTGTCCGAAATACGTTTAATCATGAGCAATTACACAGTTTTAAAAAACATGATTTACAATCGCTATGTAGAAAACCGCCAGGACTCTTTTCAACACAAGTCAATCGACATATTAACGAAGTTAAAACCCAATGAACTGATGATAATAACACACTTACGATTCGATATTTTTCATGAAGAGAACATAACGGACTTATTGAAACTCGCCAAGTCTGGACTCAATAAACTCAGATATATTAAAATTGATTTTGTGGGTATTGAGGGTGAACTGAACCAACCTGGAGAAGGAAATTTACTTGGAATGTTAGAGTGCCAGAAAGCAACGTTGGAATATTTCAAATTGAAAAATTCTTCAGAGAATTCTGCAGGGGATGCTACAATTCAGCTGCCAACCATACTTCCAAAATTAAATGTTTTAAAATTGGGTGGCAGTTTTACCTACAATATAGATTTATCGGATTTAAATACAAGATTTCCTAATTTAAATGAGATTGACCTCACGGGAGGTCTTGGCCTCCGTTCACAGTTCAATGTTGATTATATACCTGCAATACCTCATGTCAAGAAATTACAATTGGACGACGAGAGTTTTGAAAGATATGGACTGAGTAATAATATTGAGAGTAGATTGAGCAGATTGAGCCAGTTCTTTCCTAATGTCACACAAATTAAGTACCACATGGAAAGTACAGAGGGCGCTGATAAGCACGGACGCGTAGTTCTCTGGACCATGAGTAGATTGGAACACCTTGTACTAAAAGTGCCGTCTGAACCTCAAATGCTTTTGTCTCTGCTAAAAATGTTTCTATTCATTTCTGGTGGAATGACTGAGCATGAGATAGATGGCGCTCAGGACCCTGCAAATTTCCTGGCTCAAAGCTCGCCAAATATAACATGGCTTACAGGTAAGTCAATATTTTGTCCAACATTGGCTGTTTTGGCTCGCGAAAGTGCTAATTGTATTCACTTAATTCTTTCCAGGACTGAAATCTTTAAAACTAAACCAGACACGACGGTATGGGTGTCCAGGAGGTAGTAACTGTTTTTAATAACACATATTCTTTGTCTAAGTTCACTTTAATAATTATAAATGTGAATTTTATAGTGCGAGATGAAAGTGGGGATGGGTGTCAACAGCAGAGGTATCTAATAGAACGCCTTGGAGTCAACCTCCTAACGAACATGCAAAATTTGGAACACTTCTCCACTGATTTTCATTGTGTAAGTCAACAAGGAACTCATAATATTGTACGGGAACTTAATTTGTGGTTTTCTTGCATTCCAGTTTTCCGAAGATTCTATTGTCGAGCTGAGACTGAAAATACCAGATTTTGAACCAGGCACCTCTATCGACCATATTCCACTACCTAAGTGAACACGCTTTGGAAGACCCGTCCAAAATAAATGCTGTGTAATTATGCTTACTACTCCTAAATTGTATCAAGATTTAAGTAATTTTTTTTAAATCAATTGAATTACCATAATTGTAATCATACATTTTAAGGATTATATACATATATTAATCAAATAGACTTTCTAATTTTGAATGTGCCTCGCAAAAGTTTGACTTGAATATTAGAAATTATTTTGGCTTTGTCCGCACAAATGACTATGATGAGTCTGTCCGTAACATGAATTCAACAGGGCAGTCCGAAGCTAGGTAAGGCTCTGGAGCCTCCTTAAAAAATATATGGCCCATGCATTAAACTTAATTTCATCGCATTAGTATATTATTTTGTCAGCATAGCCGTGTATAACGTGAATTCATAGTTAATGTGTTGTGTGTGTATGGGTGTGTGTGTCTGGATTTCAATTCTACCATGTATATTGCAAAAAAACGATTAACACGAAAATGTGCAAAAAAAATTAACACACTCTCATGTGCATGTGTTCCTCGTTTCAGGGCCGGCTTTAGGCACGTGCGAACTGTGCCACCGCACAGGGCGACAGGTTGGAGGGGCGCAAAACGTAGGAAAGTTAAAAAACAATTATGAATGAAGAAATTGTTTTAATACATCTCGATTTTAGTTCTAAACTAAAAGTATTAGAAATGAGTTAGGGACTTGTGTATGTATCACATATCCCCAAGCTCCAGAATTGTGATTAGGAAGGAAGAATTTGAAATGACTTGTGAGTCGAATTTTTCGTTAACATAATTACACAGTCGTGCAACAACGAGAGCGAGAGCGAAATATATTGGCTACACGGAAAAACAACATTAGTGTTGTCGCCTTCCAGCGCAATTGTCATATCGTCAATTAAAATGTCAGAGAAACCTAGCGGCAGTGAATTTCGAAAGCGGAAGGCCGTCAAATATCGTTGGATCAGAGTGGTTCATCTGACATCAATGCGATAGAACTTTTCGAAGAATTAAAAATATTCCTGACTCTAATTTCAGAAAAAGAAAATCCAACAG
This sequence comes from Protaphorura armata, assembly GCA_034700305.1. Taxonomy (NCBI): domain Eukaryota; kingdom Metazoa; phylum Arthropoda; class Collembola; order Poduromorpha; family Onychiuridae; genus Protaphorura; species Protaphorura armata. Next base: position 8,456 of record JAQIXO010000360.1, read on the forward strand.
CGGTGAAGTCTCTAGAATATATACTATCGAATAACTATTTGGAATTTTTCCAAATATTGTAATCGTGCTACGTATTCTGCTTACTATACCGGTGACCGTAGCTTCAGGTGAACGTAGTTTCTCGGTTCTTAAACTTATAAAAGCTTATTTAAGAACCACAATGACACAGGAAAGATTATCTGACTTAGCGATATTGTCTATTGAGAGCGATAATACCATAATTGAAATAGAATGAAATGTTTTTGAGGAATTACAAACTTATAAAGACTCCTTTCATGAAATTGAGAAAGAGGTCATAGAAATGTCGACCATTCCCGTCGATTTACTGTCAAATCGTCAGAACATTGCAAAATAGTTTTTGTCATTCGGAAGTTATACAGGCCGTGCGATTAAAAATAGAAAAAAAATATACAGAGGGACTTTGGAAATAAATAATATTATGAGTACTAAGATGAAAAAATTTCGGCCCTCCGGGCCGATTATTAATTCTGTCCTCGGTTTGAGGATGTGAATACATTGTACACTCGTATTTAGAAGTAACGTTCAAAGCATAATTGCTCGTTTACGGCGCAGAACCAGTATTTTAATTTGGCCCATGCTCAAAACCTAGTAACGGGACTGACTTCCGGCCGTCATGCAACGTTCGACCCAGGCCGTTCCAACCGTTGCGACGGTACTGGTTAATACTTGTAAGTGTTGTAAGTAAGAATTATTGCTGTGGCGTATTTTTCGGATCCGCACAGGGCGCAAAGAAGTCTAAAGCCGGCCCTGCCTCGTTTAGAATGTGTGTTTGTAAATACTGTAAATGTAAAAGAACATAGGATATGATGGACTGAATCAATAATCGTTTACACGGAATTATGACTCAACGGGCGGTTTGCTCTTTGCTTTTTCATTACATTAAGTGATATTTATTATTAATTATTTATTAATTACAAATTCAACAGTTTTTTTTTGTTCTCGGCTTCCCAGCGAAACAAGGGTAACATTGTCCTGCACTGGAGTCTTTTTACCGCAGTTGGTAGTAGTGAATTGTTTGTGTTTCAGTGGATAAAAGCAGTAAGAGTTTGGAAGGAGATTGTGAGTTTCATAATTTTATTTCTTGGTGTCAAAAAGTAATTAGAGAGGAATTGGGTTGTAGTGATTGGGACAATTGGGAGTCAAGGAACTCTCATTAAACTACCCGGAGTCATTGTCAGCGGTGGAGTTGACAAAATCGTGGACTAATGAAATACTCAATTCTTTTATATGATATGTAGTAATACTTGGAAATTCATAAAATTAAAGGTTGACTTACTATGACATTCAAAAATTTAGTGTAACTTAAATACATTGTATGTTGTATAATGCTGATTTAATTTTCACTCCAACGCTGAACTATTTTCTTAATAAATTGGCATATTAAATTTGTATTCGCAACTTGAACTGGTATTATATAGGAATACATTACATAACAAGAGTTCACGCTATATTTGACCTCACATGCAAAGCTTATTAATGTTTATCGCTTATTTTCTATTTAGAGTTGATGCAGATGCAATGGAGGAGGTTTAATAGCAAATGCAGTACGTAATGAGTCCAGAGTGTTGATAGAATATGATGCAATCAACACTTTATGCAGACTTCTGTCAGTTCTTGAAGGTTATTAAGTCGTGCGTATTAATATACGGAGTAAAATACTTATTGTGATCCCATTTCCGTCTGTCTGTCTGTATGTCCATTTCGATGAAAGGATTGTCCCTTAAACCTAAAACTGCTCCTGACGGATGTTTACTCCCAGGAGTTCTCAAGTCTAAAGTGTGTGAAAACGGTCAACGAGTGGGGTTCAATAAAAAAAATGAATGGGAAAAGTGTCCTGTACGCTCTATTAGGACATGCTTCGCGACTTCCCTTTAGTTTTCAACTATTTTATTATAGTTTGACCTATGGCGATGTCACCCACAAGTAACTTAAATAGTAATGTTGTCTACTCAGCGACCCTCTATTTAACACTCTAGATACACTCGATATTAGCCAAGCACTTTTTATTCATTATTCGTATCGTGAGTAACTACAGAAATTATTTGGAGAATGAAACCGTGGCAGTTTCGTGTTGTTTTGGCAGCTACTGCTTTTATCGTCATCATTTTTACGATTCTATTATTTCGGTATTTACTGGAAAGCAGTGTTGAAGATATTGAAACTGACGTATGATTGTATTTGTTCAAATAATTATTTTGGTCCTCAGGTATATATAATCTCCTAATTGACTAACTATTGGTTTCAGGGGCAAACGAAACATTTATTCCAAGAACATGTCAATTCAGCTGACTCGGAACAAAACTCAACAAAAGAAAATAATTGGATAAAACAATACGAGGGTATTACTTACCAATTACTACAAGATACCTCACAGATGCCTGAACGTATTGTTACCATGGATTACTCAGATGCCGTAATTGCTTGTGAATCCCTGGGAGTTGGCTACACACTTCTTACTCTAAAGAGTCAGGATGAATCAGATTTTATCACCGATTGGGTCTATGGACACAATTCGCCTGATTTGAATCTCAAAGAAGGAAAAGAAATCTGGTTGAGTATAAAACGTAAGGGGAGGGGAAAAGATGCCTTTGAGTGGCCTGTGACTGACAACACTGAAGTGAATTTATACAGAAATTGGCATTTTCATGAACCAAGTGGTGGTTGGGGAGAAGGTTGTGTCGAGATGCGAGGATGGATATATTCACACACCTGTGTCGACGCAAACACATGCAAACCTGAGGCGCCACCAGGTCAATGGAATGATATCAACTGCTCGAAATCTGCTGCAGTGATCTGTCAATCTAAATAATAGTTAATAAAAACTGCAACAGTGTAGTTTATAATCACTAATTAGACTAATTTCAAATTATGCACACAATTATTAAACTGTCGATTATCCATTCCATGTTGTTTTAATGAACTCATTCTATTATTTTCAAAAAATTATATTTGTGATGGTCATACAACCAATGAAAAACTATTGTAGAATATTGTAAGAATATAGTCTGAAGTCTAAAAACTTTATGTTTTGTAAATTAATGTAACGCCCTCAGAAATAGAGTTAAAATGGATTCTGGTTGGATTTCTGGGATTTTAAAATATATTATTCTAAATATGATGCATTACTACAAAAATATTCAATTTCTATCGTGACATCTAGAGTCACCAAAGACAGGTCTTTGTGTCCATTGATCATACGGTGAAATCGTTCAATTTTAAAATTCATACTTCAGTCATTCGTTAAGAAAACTTAATTTGAACACATTCTACAATTTTTTTGAAGAAGTCGAAATTTGTAGAATAAAAGCAATTCAAATATATGGGTATTTGATAAATTTATAGTAACTCAGAAAGATATGGCTAGTAGTCAGTGTTCTGTGTTGCCTGCACTCTCACTATTTGTTAGTAGTATGCAGTGTAACGTGCCGTTATGCCGTTATGTTGCCGCATTCAAACCCCACCCCACGTTTGCAAAAGTGGACCGAGCCATTTCTAATTAGCCTCCTACTACTAATAAGAATACAATTTCGTATTTCCTTTACTGTGTTGTAAAAATCACTCAGACTAGATGAGTGAACAAAGTGTTTGGACTGCAAATTATGTTTGTTAATATGTAATAAATACATATGCGTCGTATGTATTCATTCATCCTATTCCATGCTTGTTGATAGAAAGCCCACAACTCCTAATTTAAAGAATCAACTCACTCTCATATGCTTGTGTGTTGGAAATGTGCCTGTGCATAAATATAAGTAACAAATGGCATTCAACTTGAGTAGATATAACATAGTTGGTGTCAATAAAGACCATAGCATCAAAATGCATACTTATCGGTCATTGAATAAGTAGTAAATTTTGTACACAAGAACCAATTTGATAGGCTTTCAATTCTCAACTCATTAGAGTATGCATTTGATATTCTTAATAGTCCGAAACTTCTGCTGAACTTGAAAAAAATGACACATTCACACATTCATTTCCTGGAGCATGTAAATCAGCCAGGGATGACAGAACTTGGCTTGTTGCGTAGTCATTCCCGATTTTTGACAATAAGCACTGAAAAATTTTACCCGAAAATTATATTGCTCTTCAACCACTGAAAAAAAAGAAAGTTCGAGTTGATGAACAGTGATTGAAATAACATCACAAAATCCATTCTGAAAACTCCGGTTTATTTAATTATGCATTACTACAGTAAATAGCCAGTGGTTAATATTTAATAAATATTCGAGACTAAATATTAGGAAATTTGATTTAAAGATTACACGGTGCGACGCAATAGCAACAAAAATAATTTTGACACTATACAAGAAATAAAATATATTTTACTTGATTTTTACTACACAGGAGCATAATATGGCTGAAAAACTTATTTTCAAACAGAACAGGGACCAGCACATACCCAATCAGCTCTACAATCCGAATTTCTAGAGCAAGTAACATAACGGTAACTTTGACTATAAGATCGTGTCGTGTAACACCAGTCATATTGAGTTTTGAAAAGTCCACAATATGCCCAACAATAGCCCTTGTAGCATCCGCCGGCCTTTGAAGTAGCTGTTGAACCATCTTTACAAACATATTGTATGACCAGTGTATCCCTCTTCGTCCGCCTTGATACTGGTTTATCGTAGAACACATTTTCCGATATTTCGTTGTCCACATTTTCTAAGAATTGTGATTTGGTTGGAACGGATTCATCATTCAATACCGCACTTTGGCCAAGGATAGAGTTCACCAGGAATACCATGACCATCGGAAGTAAGTAGGACCAAACCATGTTTGAAGAACTACACACAGGTAAAAGATAGATGATAAAAAATCTGAAATATTTTGCCAAAAATCAGTAATGAGTCAAAATTAGTTAAATTTAAAAGAAGATCAAGTCGTGATAGGATTTCACTTACCTGGTAAAGTGAAGGAATACACAAGTCAAGTACTTGTTCAAGAGAGGAATAATTTTATGGACTGGAATACAAGTTCTCCGTGTACAATTCTGCATCACCGTTCCAAATTTTACTCTTTTATATGTTTTCTGAATGTAAAAATTAAACAAGTCCAACTCTCTTTCTACTTTGTCAGCACAATATAAGTAGACAGGGATCAAGGAGAAGCCGCATGACTTTTGGAGAGATAAATAAGTTATTTCTCAGGAAATATCATTACATGCTACAGAAGATTTACAATCTAATAATCTGGTTCAAATTAATTGGGTTTGCAGTTTGCACAGCTAACAGATATAGAACAGGGCTTGATTAAAAATCTGCCTTTTTACATCGTTGCAATTTTAATTTTTCTTACAAGGGATTGTCTTGAAATGAATACGTGAGGAATATCTGACATATTTATTTCATTTTTCCCAATGCAATTTTTTCTCCATCTTAATTTTTGGAGAATTAATCTTGAGAAAATTTGAACAAATTGTACGTTTTGAAGAATTTATCACACGCTATTCGCTATGTAGGTTCTGGGTGCTGTTGTGCGTCAAGTGTCTATTCCTTGTCACGAACTGGCAATAGCAAAATACGCTACCAAAAATTGAATGAGTTCAATTCAGCTGAATAATCATATGATATTCCCCAACTCATAAGTTTCGTAGGGGTGAACGAAAATATGACTTTTGGACAGAACTGATTATACTAGTTCGGAATTGATAAACAAGTCGGTTTGTATCTGTGTAATTTTAATTTCTCGTAGAAGTTGAGAATAACAAAATAAAAGTTTTAGTTATACAAACTGCAAACCATTGCTAATTAAGTAATGCCACAGCAGACTATTTATATTATTTATCTACAATTCTTGTCTCATCATCCTACTGTTAATTTCATGACAAATCTCAAATCATATGGTCTGGAATTTTCACATTATGGAATTATGATTTTTTATAGACAAAATAGTACAGTAATTTCTGTATTGAGTCACAAGACTACCATTATTGTATGGTTGTGATCATTACCATTAATGAACTGGTGATTTTTCTGACTGCACCTTTGAATTGTTTATGCCAGCCTATGACAAAAATGTCATGGATGAGTTTCTTAATCAAATTAGTTAAAGACGTGGTTAAATTTTAAAACAATATTAAACACACTTTTTCTTTTTACCATGAACTTGAACCGCAATTGGAATTTAGATAGTAGACGGTATCGAGAACGGGTTGGCGAAATCTACGGCTTTGGAGTGGGATTGGACAGGACAAGGCCATCTGTTTCTACACGTCTTCCATGAGTGACGCAATGGTCTGATGGATAGGCTATGAGCTTTGTGCACACGCAACCCAGGTTCGATACCTGGCGCGGTTTTTTTCCCACTTTTTTTGTGTGGAATTTGAATTGTTTTTGGTTAGGTATTTTCGAATTTCATTTCTTTTAAGTTAGGTTAGGTTCTAAATGCTCATTTAGTGATTTGTTGCGCTTAACCTAACGGATAATTGCATTAATTTAGGTTAATTCATGCAATTATACGTTAGGTTAAGAAAATACATTATAACGCATGTTCGCGCCAACCTGTTCTCGATACGGTTTAGTAATTTAGATAAGTCCACGTAATGACATACAACCCAAGGTCCCATTGAATTTTGCAGCTAATGTGTCTACTTCTATTTCAATTTTGTTTTCAATTGCGAAACCCAGTGAATGTTCACTCCCTTTGGTCTTCTCATTTGTTGTGCCGATTGTCACTTTATGTGAGCAAGTTAAGCCACTGCTACCTTTTTTCGGCACATAGTTATCGCAACCGTATACTCTGACCCATTTGTCCGATGGAACACATAAATCCAACTCACTCACTTTCTCACAGCACTTGAATCGGTCATTGTTCAGCCCCTCGTAGTCTGCATGGAACCAAAAATAAGTGTTTATAATTAGAAATGATAACGATAAGTTTAATGTTTCCTTGATGGCCGTAATTTACTCTTTCGACTGTACAGAATCCCCTCATTCGAAGGATTCCATTGTAATTACAGTGTTTGATTTTAAGCAACAAAATGAAAATTACATCTCACTTCCTACCAACTCATCACTCGAATCAGGAAGTTCCACTTGTGTCTGAAACCCACAAATAAGTTGAGTGTCGTCCCATTGTAACTTCTCGCGCCATACAGTAGATTCCCACATTTTCCCGTCCCCTTCTAGAACTGTCCCTCCGTTGCAGTGCATCCTCAGATTGTCCGCACCCGTATCATCTCCTCATTTATGGTAACCCTTCGTTGCGAGTTCAAAACCCCTAAAGAATCCACCGTTGCATCGAAATTTAGTATTGCTCCAAGCCCCGTCCTTTCCTACTGTACTCGTGATTCCATCTTTAGGCGTCATGTGTTTATTTCTGGCAGTCACTTTGGATCCCTGCTTGGCACAAGAGTCTGATCCCATTCAGAGAGGACATATTCCTATTCACTTTTGAATATTACTTAGAATACTTAGGCAGTTCTATTTGATGATTCAGAACTCCGAAGGTAATTATTATCAAATGCGAAATAGATTCCTTACTACTCAATGAGAAACCATTCACGGATTTCGGGATTCATATTAAAGCCGGGTGAGGATCAAGCTTTCAATAAACAAGTTTCGATCAAAATTTTCAGATGCTAGAATTTTGTCGGATGATCGATTACGAAATCCGGTCAGACAGGTTTGGATATGGTTGCGATGAACCTGTGCGAATTCGAATTAAAAAAGAAAGCATGGCCATCGGATCAGGAAAAGTACGACGAAATGAAATGTAGATAACAAAGCGGTACTTTTATATGTTGAGTTGGTGAACTTTACACAATTCGAGTGCTCTCTGTTTCACCTCCACTCATGGTGAGGAGTCATGCCAAGAACTGTTTAATAATTTTCCTCATAGGAATTCAAGCTTTCGTGACTATTTCTGATTTGAAAGCCGTCCGTGGCAAGAACTGAGTCTACCTTTGTGGGGTGCTTCTTCTTGAAGATGGAAAATATTGTGTAATGACTTAAAAACTCAGCATGTGCTGATGAAAAAGATATTATTGCACACCATGGGTGAGTCAAGGGAATTTCGTATACTCGTAATGGATTTTGAACTCCAGAATCAATTTCATGAAATGTGAACTACTAAATAAAGAGAGAAAGGACGCCCGTTCTGAGGAATACTTAAACGGCTCAACTAATTATGAAATGAACAAATTTCGAATGTGGAATGTATTTCTGTGTTCCTTGCTTGGCAAGTAAGAACTTTCCACGGATTTCAGGATTCGTGTTAGGGCCGGTTTAGAATCAAGCTTTTATTAAGGGACATTATTAAGAGTACAAAGCCTAACACATTTACTTTATAGTTTAGCTTTTTAATACATTAATTTTTTATTTTAATTAATACAAACAACATTTGAAAACCATTACTTGCCAGTCAAATTAATATTCATATTTTAACCGTTAGGTTAATATTGCGCCAACCATCAACTGGTCCTAGTATTTATTTGTGCTTTATCCATGACATAATCGTACTTATTTCAACGAGGAATTGAAAAATACAAATTAAAAAGAAAATCATAAAAATGTAAAAAAGAACACAGTATTGAGGATTTGTAGTTGAGAACATCATTTGTTCATTTTCTATTTCCACTTCATAATTATGTTTCGTTTGATTCATTTCGTGTGCCAATTCATTTTCTAACGCGTTATAGAAAAGACAGTTCCACAGGTCAAATACTCCAGTGTTAATCAATCGGGTGATAGTCTGAAGCAATTCGGAACGGCCCATGTACCAGTTATCTTGTCCTTGACCAATTGGGAAGTTTTCTTTTCCGACGCGACACGAAATATCCATCCCTCTCTTTCTGAGACTGGTTTCTTTAATTACAGTAAGGTATGAAAATAGATAATTAGGTAACATGGTGAACTTCTTAGAAGTTCCAACTACGTAATTAACAAATTTCTGAATATCGTCGTCTGTCCGGAATTCTTGTGTTTTATTCAACTTGACTAAGAATGTGTTTCTAGACCGATTTTCAGACCAATCAGCCTGATCAATAAAGTCGCGCTGAAATGTTGTGCCAAAGTCGCCAAAAACTGGTATGTAGTTTTGGTTGTATAATTCTTCGAATGTGTCAATTGGTTCCGACTTCCTTGTGACAATGAAAGAGGCCTGAATGAATGAACAGTAACCATTGCTAATAACAATACAGGCTAATCCCCAAGCAATACACAACCATTTGAACCTTTTGAATGTCGCAAACTGAAACAAAAGTGATCCGATTAGAGATAACATGGTGTGACTTATACTTTCATAGATAAAACCACCCCTTTTCTCATTCAGTGCAACAACTATAATTAAGGACAAACTAATTATTGTAGCTAATATTAAAACCCAAGTCGTGTTGTCAATTGGTTTCAACCAAGCACTGAAACTTGAAACTAATTCAAACTCTCTTTCACTTTTACAATATACAAAATAATATTTATCATTCCCTATCAATGCAACTTCATCCAACCGTGATTCAGAACCCAGCCTTTCGAAGTCACTTGGAATAATTACTGCAAGTTCATTTGAGAGACTGTCGTTGAAGGGTATTTGGGTAAAGTTGTGGTTAATTGAAATCTCATGTATGATTTTGGCTATGATAACCCAAGGTATAGTGATATCGAAAAAGTTTCGAAATGCGAGCACGGCTGACTGCTGAATTAATTCTGTGCTTGTATATTGTACACGGACGTTCCATCCATTGTACTCCTTCCTTACTTCACGTGTTAGACGAACAAACTTAGTAATTGTTGCAGGATAGTCAGGAAACATTTGTCTAAAACACGATTTCATTCTTGGGCAGTAGTTCTTAAAAAGTGAGACATGTGAAACTATGATGTGTTGTGGTTTAGTATGCTTTATTTCTTTGGAATTCCATGTGTATTCAGTTAAAAGAAAATTGGGACCATACCAGGAACCGAGATCCAGGGCGTAAAGGTATTTTTCCCAAATGAAATCCGACCATACTCTGTGAGATGACCACAAGAGCATTATAAAATCCATCTCGTTTCTGGGACGTAGCGGAAATGACTTGTGCGATTGAAAATCCAATTGATCTATCCTGTCCAATGAATGCTCGGCAAATAAATTGAGTCGGCACATGGATTTAGAATGCTGCCACCATGAATTTATGAATGTGTGGTTGTATTTCACATAAATGATTGGAATTCCAATCTGACTCACTGTTGACAACAATTCATTGTCGATGATTTCATCCTCAAAAGAATGAATGGTCACATTGCAACTAACGAATGGAGTAAGAACTGTAGCCAATGATCTCGTATCAACACAATACACAGAGAGATGGATCCACAGCACACACACACACAAAAGGTAGAATCTCACCATTTTACTCAAGTTGATTAGCTAGAACCTGAAGTGAAGAGATATAAAATCACAACTTCTCACCTGCTAAGAAAATAGGTCTACCAAGATCAAGACACGTTCCACTAATAAGTTTGAAGCCTCTCCGTGCAATGAACTCGAAACGGACAATTCCTTAGATGAAAAGGTATATCGAGGCAACGGTTCGCCTAGGAAAATTGAAGTACTCGTGACTTCCTTCGATTAAAACCCCGAAGCACGAAACGTATCCAATTTTGAGGAAACTTTACCCACGGGGACAAAATATTTTCATGACATATAAACTCAGGAGGGAAGGTTACGTCCTGATAATAACTAAAACGGCTCAAACGTCGTTCAAAACTAACAACACCTTTTCTGTTTCACATACTATGGGCTCCTACTTAATCTCTGACTGATGCTATGTTGGGTTTTTGCTTCTAAACTTCAATGCTCTTCTATGCTGTAGGTTCGGTTGGACTTTGGACCCAAAACAGGGTGTCGTGGGAGACATCCCTCGTTCATAAGGTGTGTGTGTTACGCGTACGAGTCAGCGCGCCATACTTTGACACCACCCTGTTTTGGGTCCAAAGTCCAACCGAACCTACAGCATAGAAGAGCACTGAAGTTTAGAAGCAAAAACCCAACATAGCATCAGTCAGAGATTAAGTAGGAGCCCATAGTACTTTCATCCCTAGTCCCATACTCAAGTTTCAAGTCTTTGTGAAATTTCGAACAAAAAATTCCAAATTTTGTCTTTCTAGTAAACTTGAATTTTTACGGGTTGTACCCATGCTGATTTCTAGAGAATTCATTTCAAGTCCAATGCCATGCAATGTATACTTAAACAAAAAAAAATCTGAACTTTTGCAAAATATATTCAAGATGTACAAAATGCCTTCAAACTTGAATTTGCTGATGGAATCTTTGGTCAATCATGGGTTCAGCCCCCACCCCCCCCCCCCCCGGTCAGAATTTACCCAACCTTGGTGACCCTACCTCAACATGGGCGTTTGGGGATTGGGGAAGTTTCGCCTTCACAAAAATAGTTACGGGTCACTTGGGGAGTAACATTCCAAAGTTTCTGACGAGGGGGGGGGGGGCTAAACCACCCATGCCCGAGGAGCCTTCTCCTTTATATTTTGCATTTTTTTTATTTAAGTATACATTGCATGGCAATGGACTTGAAATAAATTTTCTAGAAATCAGCATGGGTACAACCCGTAAAAATTCAAGTTTACTAGGATGACAAATATTTGGATTTTTTTTCTTAAAAAATTCACAAAGATTTGAAATTTGAGTTGTAGGACTATTGATGGAAATATGTTATGCAGTAAAGGTGTTGTTAGTTTTGAACGATGTCTGAGCTGTTCTGATTATTGTCAGGACGTAACCTTCCCTCTTCAGTTCATGCAGCTCATGGAAAGAATATGTTGTACGCCTTCGGAGACTCAAGGGATATTTAGATTCTCGTACTGGCTTTTGTGTTCCATGAAATGCGAAACGGGTAAGAATCATGCCAAAAATTGTAGAATGATTTCCGTTGGGAAATGTAAGCGTTCGTGACGATTTCTGATTAGAAAACCGTGTCACGAATTGAGCAACTTTTATACTTTTATGAAAAGTTTCTTCTCGAAGAGGAAATATTGTAGTGAGACTGAATATTAAAAAGCCATAGTGAGTGTAAATAAAATCAATTTTGAATGACTTCAACTTGTTCGTTCACATACGACATTGTCCTGCAATCAAGTAATGCGAACTCGGCATCTTACGTTTCATGCAGAATTGTTTATTGATTGAGTTCAACCAAAGCCATTGTGATCACAAGAATTTTATGTATGCACTAGGGTATTCTCCGAGAAGGGATCCATTTCACGAAATGTTAAAACTCGACAAAGGACGGCCACGGAATAATTAAACTATTGTAATGATAAATCGTATAGTTAAATCCGCAATTCCCTACTCGACATGTTATGGCGGTCGGGTGTTGTACATACAAAACTCATAACAGAGAGGGAACAGAAACAGTACATACAAAACCAAGACGTCTAACTCGATCATTCTTCTATAAATGATCGATAGAAATCTTAATAGTTGAGTTGATATTAATTTGGTCAATGTACATGAATGTCAAGATCAGGAGATGTTTCATAGAAACCTACACGCGATAAAAATTGATAAGTGCTACGTTGGTATCGTATATCCTGATAGAATTGTAAAATAATTCGCCAAGGGAACAAATTGCGTGACAATTTTCGATCACTCTGTATGTCTACTTCGGAAAAAAGTCTCCCATTGAGGACAAAACACAATAACGAGATTTTGAATAGGTATTAAGAAGAGAATGGAAATAAAAGAAATTGTGACTGAGGTAGCTTCCTTTTCGTTGTGGTACATAACACGAACGTTTGCGTATATCTAGCAATGTCATTTACCAAATATAATGTAAACTCAGCTTAGGGGTCGCAATCCGACGGATCGGATCGGATCAGAAACCCGATCCGTTCGGGTCGTGGTGATTCGGATCGGATTGGATTGACGTGTTGATCCGATCCGAAAAATCCGTCGGATTTCGGATCGGATCGGATTAAAATCCGAAATTGAAAAAAGTACTAGGAACAGCATGAACTCTTTGAAAATCAGCATGGTGGTAGATTATGTTACATAATGTTGAAATGGACGAATAATGTCTAACAACTATGCGGGCGCGTTGGGCCGTGGAGCTTACACAAATTTCTGTTCAAATGCCCTGAAAATTAGCGTGGTGGTAGACGTTTTGACCATGAATAATATTTAAATGGACCAATAGGATGCAGCGTTATAGCGCGCGCGGTCTACATCCATAGCTCATTTTCGTGCAGCAACCTGCAACTCAAGTCGCTTAGTGTCTAGGATGTAGTTATCGATTTAACATTGGCCAGGGTCAAAAGACCTACCACAGCTACTTAGCCGAGTACCAAGAGATATGAACAGAAGTTGATTCTTTTGCAAGGCGCTTCGCGCACGCGGTACCACGGCACACTTAGCTGCTATAGCTTAGCACTCTATTTAAACATTGTTCAGGACTGCATGAATTATCACTTTGCCGATTTTCAAGCAATTACACAACGGTTTGATAAAGAATTTTAAAAAATCCGATCTGACCCGAAATCCGACGGATTATTCGGATTCTGATCCGATGGATTACAGCTTCAATCCGGTCCGACGTATTAGGACCGGATTGGCAAGTCTATCGGATCGGGTTGCGAACCCTACTCTGCATTACACGTCATGTATGATTATATAGTGATGGAAAGAAGATTATGCAAAGATGATCTCTAACCTCGCAAACCTAATTACACTATGGTGCAAAAATATCGAGCCCACATTTAGTAACGTTTAGTAAAATATTTGGGAAATATTTATTTCTCGA
>JAQIXO010000361.1:0-22181 GCA_034700305.1 Protaphorura armata
CTCGAATGGTTACCCATCCAAGCAACTCACTGTCATCCTTCGCTTAACTTAAGTGTTCTTACGGGAACTGTCTCGCTTAGGACAAGGCGGCTTGCCTAAATTGAATAAACTCTTTAAATTCTTACTACGAGTTTGGGCCCAGGAAAAGTCCGACCAAAAGTTCTCAACCCGAATGTAATCCGATTCAACCATGAAATCGTTTTTCTGGTCGATCTATTATAACATTTATAACGTAGACGGAACAATTACCTGACACTCATATTCGGACCAAGCCATCAATCACCTGTGAATCACACACTGCAATTATATTGCCCTGTCCATCCCATTTTATCTATACAATTTGAATTACTACTTACAGCTGCAGGGCAGGAAGGTTCATTTCATACAGAAATACACAATTGGCCCACCTATTAGTACCTGAGCTAGAATTTGAGTCTAATTCTCAATGTCCTACCTGTACAAATATACAATGTACTTTAAACACTTTGTAGTTGTACCGCGGGGTCAAACCAATTGACTTGACATATGAAAAGGAAGTTGACTTAAGGACTAGGACTAGGACTTGTGACTGGACTGGACTGGACATACTTCACACTTTCTACTTCAACGCGGAGGGTTGACTTCAGGACAACACCATTCAACAATGCCAACAACAATAGAAGTCGGCAAGGCTTTGATCTTCTTTGCCCGCCCGGCTTTTTTTCAATTTCTTAACACACTAGACAATACTTAAGGACCACAGTAACTACTCTGTTCTACTTGTTAAGGTTGGTAGAAAATGCTGCCACAATTATCACGCAATTCCAACGCTGTGAATTGTAAATTAACATTCACCGTTAGTTCAGAAGGCTTGGAGTATTTTGACTCTCAGCTCCTTAAACACTTTATATAAAAGCTATATAAAGGACAATGGGCAAATTGAGGTGAATACGAAAGAAGTAGCTTGGGAATGAGAATTCTCTTACAATTAGGGGTAACCTCCGGTCTCTTCGCAAAATGTAAAGCCAAGCCGGACTCGACACGACACGGACATACTGATGTTTACTGTTTAGTTATGTTATGTGTAATATGTAATTAATATTATTATTATATGAACACATTTTGGAAATATAAAGTTCAAACCCGGGTATTGTATTTTAGATCTGTAAAGTTAGAATTCATTCGTTGGAATTGTGAATAGTTTTTGAAAATAGTATTTGATATTCTTATTTTGCTAATTAATTTCTATTTTTTAATAGGCAAAGTTTTGCCGCAGCCGAATTTGTACTATGTATGTATTTCTGTGACAAACTAAGTAAGTGTTCTCAGAAATACGAACTTCCGTGCTCAGGAGACATACTCTTTAAAATGAACATGTATACCATAAAACTCCAGCACACAATTCAAATTGAACCAGAATTTCTTATTTAATGATTTTTATTTTTTACTGCTAATGTACTCCCTACTCTCCCTAGGCCAGAAGAAGGGCTAATCAATTCTGCATAAAAAAATCAGATTTTTTCATTCAACTGTCAATTGATTTTACATTATCTGTTTTTCAAGCAACCCAACGCAGACACAGAGGTTTTGTTAACAAAGTAAGTCAGAACCGGAACACATAAATCCCTTCCTTGCATTATAGGACACGATTGTAAAGACGAATTCCGTTCATTGAATTCTTTTAAAGTTCTCAAGCGTACAAAAAGTTATCAGCTGACTTTCTGATAAACGTAAAAAAGAATGAGAAGAATTGGTATGCGAGAACGTATTCTGAGAAATTTTAGTTTAGTATATTCAGTTGGGTTAGACAAATGTCTTGTTAGTGAAACCTCGCTATAGGACATAGGACCCACCATTTTTCATGCAAAAATCAGGTCTTATAATAAGGTGGTCTTGGAGATAACACATTTACCATGGAGTTAACATTAGGGTGCAGGTGGGGTCTTTGCATTTTCAAAACGTATCTTAAATCGAGGTTGGTCTTGCATGTAACGATGTTTGTACAGAAAGAATCCGTTCACTGAATTTGTAAATTCGTACTGTATATAATTCAGAGTATTAGTTTAGTTGTACTTACCACATAAACCTGAATTTAAAAATAAATGCTTGTTATACATCGTGATTTCTGAATGGGATTGTCAGTTAATGAAAATATCTGCCATGAAATAGTACATTATGGGAAATTTTAGCTATTAAATATAGTATTTGACGTTAATTTTTTATGAGCAGAGCCTTCTGACCTCACAGAAATAACAGATGGTTGACACTCACCATTTGATTCATCGTCCTTAGGTAAGGGGGTTGCAAAAGTATTACAGAAATTCTGTGGCATTAATGCTGTGCTTGTTTGCAATACTATTTCTTACATTCCTTCGCAAATCCGTAAGCGTACCAACCTAGGCTTATAAATACATTTGGGTGTGATGTTTAAAGACGATAATAGTGCAGACAAATATCTTGTGATAGTGTTTTAGTAGTTTAGAAAAAATCCGTTTATTGATTCTCTGTTAGTCTTCCTATGAAATACTAGTCTCCCGTCTCTCTTACGAATAATAAGTTACTGCAAATAATTTAGTCGAACCTGAGCCAGAAAACTTGAATAGAAGACGAAATAGGCATAGACGACCGTAACACAACACACACTTTACAAATATTAGATGGGCAGGTAATAAGTCAGAAGGGTCAGTCATATAGCACACTCCCTCAGAATCCAGGTAAGGTTCTTTTGTGTACTAAGTGTATTAATCCCTCCAAATGACCTGTCAATTTTCCTTCCTACATACTTTGGGGGTCATCAGTCACTTCACTACTAGCCGCCTCTGTCCTCGTAAAGTTGAGCACAGGACAGAGGGTGACAAACAAAGACAAAAGACCGACACTCGATACATGAATGACGCCATTGGAGTGGGAAATTAGTCTACATGTTCGCAGTTCCAACCCTTACCATGTTATTCGTTTCTTAGGAACAAATAAGACAAAAATTCCAACTGAATGACTTCAAAACTGATTCATCAATGCCCGAAGACAGCGGAAATATGTTTTCAATGATTCGCCGAAACATAGGGGTTGATTGTAATGAAACGGCAAGCGTTACAAGGAAACCCCTTCGAATGTTTCAATCAAAGAATTTCTCTTTTCAGAAAAATTATGCAATTCGGATCAAATTTTCATTCATTCAGTTCATTATCATTTTCTTCATTTTCTGATGCGAGATTTGGAAATACACACGAATTTTTCATGTCAGCATGCTCTACATCTAAAAGCTGTTCCTCGTGAAATTCGTTCAAAACACGTGCACATGGTTCTAAGAAAAGGAGAAAAAGGAAAAAAACTGTTGCTGATTGATTGTTGGCCAGCCTCAGTAATGGGAGTGCATAGTGGAAATGAGACGTAGACAACAATAGTCAAGTATTTGGTCGGAAGACAAAATGGACAATAATGGATGAGACACATTTTCTCAAAACAATCTCCGACACTCATCTTTCTATTTCAGCCGGCACGACTGAAAGGGCAAGAGCATTTCGGGTAAATTCCTCAGAACTTTTGGAAGTATTTTTTGGCTCAGGGTTACTCTCGCAAAGTTCAACAGTCTGGTAATTAGCGAATGGAAATTCTGGGTCTGGGTTAATACTTATTGACTTATAAGTTCTGTTAAATACTTTCCTTGTGCGTCATTAACGAAAATATGCGTTTGACAAGGTAATTCTAAGTGCTAATGATTTCCCGGTCCCAATTAAGTATGAAGCTGGACAGAGGGAAAGTTTGCGTTTTTTAAAAATATAGTTTAGTTTAGCAATACCTGAGACAAATTAACAATGTTTTGATAAATTATCAATTGTTTGAACGAATTTCAAGTTTTTTAAAAATGCAGTATTTTTGAATTTTACTGTTCGTTTCGTGTGTTATTTTACAATTTCACGAAGGGCAGTACAAAAAATAGTAACGGAAATTGAAAGTCTGTCTCCCGAACCGTGAGTGTAGAACAAGGAGAGTAAAAGAGAAGTAGACGAACACTTTATACATTAGTAATACAAAAATTTTCATTGATGAATGCGTGGGTCCCGGTCCGTGTCAGTCTCTGAGGTTGAACTTAATATTCATTATGTGCCTGGAAGGTGAGTCAATTAGCATGCACCAACATTATCTGTGCGATTATATTTAATTATTCCATGTAGAAAAACATCCCACACAGAAATGGAAATAAATTCGAACTATACGCCATTCATTTCAACATAAATAAACTTAAGCATGAGCAGGTTAAATAAAGGTTCTGCATTTTCCGTCTCAGAACATGGTATACTTGCCGTGCACTTTTGGTTTTTAATGTCCCTATGCTTCATTACTGTGATAGAAAGAGAGTAAAGACTAATTTCAGGAATACTTACTAAGTAGTAGAAAGAGTGAAAGCATGCCGACGTTTTCCCTCTATAATTTCCTGTTAATTGGGATACAATATCACAGGTTCGTTAGCGCATAGTTATGAGAAGAAATGATGACGTTTTAATGGGGTCGTAAAGTCTGTCTTTTCTTCAACGTTTCTCTTTTACCTTTGTGGTTTCAGGGACATTTATTGTACAAAAATAGTATATGAAATTGTATTTCCCTATTAAAATTGTTCACTCTGTGTACTCTTATATTACAGGAAATGCTCATGACGTTTGAAACTGTCTTTGAAAATAGCAAGTCAAATTCTAAAGTATAAAAAGATAACAATTAATTGAATCCTACAGGAAATATATCTTCCAGTGACCTCACAGCGTTTGTGTTGTCAACAATAACATTGACAAGGAAAAATAATTGGCGTTTTTAGCAATTTCCCCAATAATATTTCATATTCAAATCCATTGGATTTGAATATGAAATATTATTGGATATTGGATACGGGATGGGAACGGAAAGACGAGTTCTCAGATTGTGAATAAAGACGATATTTTTTTGGGTCTCCCTTGAAAAAAGACTGAGAAGAACCATTTGACCGAGGAACACCTGTTTCAAAAGAGTTCAAAGGAACCGTCGTCTCTAAACTTTACTCACCTTAATTAATGAGAAAGAGCTACTGACAATCCTCTGACATAATTGACAACATCTTCTCCGCCCTTCATTCCACTACTACCCTATTACTTTATTTCTACAGAATGCCAACACAAGACAACCCAAATCCAATCTCAATTCCTGGCCTGCTTGTCAGAAAAAACTCACCAGTGTAGTACCCTGGGTTTACATATTTTACACATTTCTTCATAAAAATGGGTTGCCATTCAGCAAGAAAGAAAGATACACCCCTAGCAATATGAAAAAATTCTTGTTGATATAAAATTCCAAAATTCGTTATGTGCCTTATTAGGTCAAAGAGAAGGAAATATAAGTTAGCCAAAAATACACGCATTAACGGAATTATAATATTTTTATGATTTTCTGGCCTCGAATATTTTCGGACTTGAATTATATAATAAATATAAATACAAATACCATTCGCGTTAATCATTTTTTCTACAGATTTACAGGTACAAAATATACTGCGTTTTGAGTCCGTCTTGTTTTTAAATAAGAAGTAGTCCTAACTTTATGGATTAAATCAGATTATGTATTCCTGACTGCCCTCGTTGCGGCAGCACTGAGGTGGACACAAAAGATAAACACTACACTTGGGTGCGATGTCCATTTTCTTAGAAATCCAAGGTAAAACTATAAATATTACCACCTCAACAAAAAAAAGTGTACACAAGGTTACGGGGTCGAACGGAGCCGGTGAGATTTTATCGGACAATTTATTCAAACGACCTAGGATAAATGAAGGGCGTGCGCTGAGCAGGATAGTAAGTAACTCAGTAGGAGCTCTACCGTTGCGCCCCGTCATCAACTTTTGCGGGGAGATCAAAGACGTTGACGTTACAACAACCTGGAATTAAATAGCCAGCAGCCATGCTCCTTAATGATCACCTCAATCTCCAGCCCATAAACTCAGCAGGGTTTATTTCAAACAATATTTATATTCTCTTCTCGTCATGCCGTGCCGTCAAATTAAGGACCTTGATTTTTGTCGCGTCCTTCATTTCCTGATCTATTTTCTAGTTACAAAAATTATTTCCACGTAGTGATTCGACATAAAAATTGGCAAGGTAAATTTTTTACACCATACACCACGGACTATTTAAGTATTTCAAGTTATAGAGAGAATTTTCTGGCAAGAATAAAGAGTAAACCGTCTGTCTCTACTTTTCAAGAGATTACCATGTTATAACAGAAAAAACTTGATGATTATCCACAATCCTAATGGTTGAATCGCATGTTCGCATGTCTCCCTCTGCACTGCACAGTCGGTGCGCTATTGTTATTTACTATTTCATTGTTGACTTTGAGCATGGGGCGGCTTGTGTAGAGTATTTTTAATTTTATTTTCTAACCCCCGGCCAGCCTCTGCTTCTTGTTTTGACTGCCGACTTTAAAAGAAATATAAGATTTGAGGTTACCTGGTGTTTTAAGTTATTTCATGGTTTTCACTTACATTCAAACTAAAAAGGTTTCAACAGTCCGGGAGACCTTGACGGCGCGGCGCCGTTATATCCACAAAACGACAATTTATTTACACAGTGATTAGCTGGTAACAAAGTACTTGGAAACGGGATGGACTTTTGCTCATGCTCTCTATACGGGTTCCGGTTTCTGTTCTTGCCTAAATTCCATAATTTTGCATTCATTGAACAAATGAATGACTTGATTTACAACTTAAGAAGATATTTCTTAAAATATGCTATTATTTGGAAATCATGTTTACAAAAATACAAAAACACCAAGAAAATCTCGAATTAAAATTCCTGCACCTTGGAACAGTTACATATACCCAGTGTTAACATGTTTCAATTATGACAGACACCAGCATACCACTATCTTACCTGGCTCCACTTTTCTAATAATATGTGTTTTTACGAATTCAATAATCGGATTCTGCGTTCACAGTTGACATGCAGTCAAATCTAAATGTTCTGCCATTATTCTTGGCATTAAGCTTATTGTCTAGAACAAACCTTCGACAGTTCAGAATAACCACTACAGAGTGGCCCAAAGAATTCAAGACAAATTATTTTTCTGTGTGTATTCGTAACCCGCCATTCTTGTCCACTGTGTTTCCTTCACTGCGTTCACGTGACGTGATATTCTACAGTTGTCGGCTAAAAGAAAATTATATTTGATCATTCATGACACCCATCTGTTTGATCTGTTCAGTAAATTGTTATGAGACACCCTGTATGTGAAAGTTCATGACAATGGCCGGGCCAATGCTTAATACAATTAAATACAACTCCGTCGAGTTAAATCAAAATTAAATTCAACTAATGAGATTAAAATTATAATTGTAAAATTGATTCTATGACCTCAATTAAAGGGTGTCAACAAATTAACGATCAAATAAATAAAATAGCATGAGATTCATTCTCGTGCTGATATACCTTCTCATGATTTATTTCTACCTTGGGAGTTTTCCTATGTTGATTTCACTGCTTATGATGATTCGGAAACACAGATGTGCTAAATGTACCTTGTTAAGATGTGGCTGTAATAGAAAATAAAGAGATTCAATTGCACGGTCTTCAAATAAGGTTTATTTATAAATGCTGACAACTATTCTGCAATTTAAGAAATTTGTTAATCTTGAAAATATTCGTGAATGCCCCGTGCATTTCATCTCAACTGAACCCTAGTTTGTATTTCAGGAAATAATCTCAAATATATTAAAGGAGTTTCACCGCACTATTGAAGTTAAATTAAAAATTAGATTAAGTTTTAAATTATTCCAGGTCCAATTAATGCACACTTTTCGTTGATATTGCTCGGATTACAGTTCTTGTCATTTGATTTTATTTAGAAGATACGCAATTTAGGGGGGAAATGTAACGCGAGTAGCTCAGAACAGCTGTTTGTTATATCGAGGTCTCCACACTACAGTACCGTTGCGACAAAGTATGTATTGTATACAGTACACGTACTATGGATAATATTTTAAATTGGATGTTTACTAATAATTATGCGTAGAGAAAAGTGTGGTCAGTTCTCTTCTCACGGAAAGTCATGGAAAAGTCGATCCGGCGGGGCGGAAAATGAGGTTTCCTGCCTCGTACGTACGTGGCGGATAGGACGGAGAATGAAATTAATTCATTGACACAATTAATTTATAATCAAATAAAAAATAATACTACCCATATCTAACTAGACTAACCCAACTTTTAATCATAATTAACTTATATTTTTTCAACGCTGGTGTATGTAGTGAATATAGTCTCTGGTTTTCCTCATTCTCGTAGCGTAACGTAAACGTAACTCACAAATCGAGGTGTGTCGAAAGTGTACTCTGAAAGTGTGTGAAAGGGGAAGAATTTCCAACAAGAATCTCCAAGATACTATTAAAATTTTCAAAAATGAGCAAATTAATTTTTGTGATAATTTTAATGATCAATTCCATGATCTTTAAAATTGTATCGAGTCAAAGTCAAGAACAAGTTATCGGAAAAACTGAATTTGAAGTCGCAGCCGAAGACCTCGTAAAAAAGAATAAGTTGGAATATGGTGAGAAATGTTCAGCTGATGATGAGAAAAAACGAATAGCACTTGGGGACGAATTAGCAGAATTTGCGTTTAAACGAAACGAAGCACATCTTCCTAGATTGACCTCGATGATAACGGAGTTGGTTCAAAGCCCCGGACAATTTTGCAATACTTTCAAAAATCTTCAATGTAATTCGACTGGGCTTTGCAATTGTGGATCCTCAGACGCCTTAGGAATGAGAGTGAGGACTGTAAGGCAGAATGGAGTTTGTAGATTGAATCGTGGATCGATCGGCCTGTGCTCCTCAAGAAGCATTGCCAACAGTTGGCGGTCAAAAACAAGATTTACGGTGAGAAGTTTGTATTTTTGCATTAGAGGGTCCAATTACCATGAGCGTCGTAGCATGGTGGTATGGCTTTGCCGCAATCATTTTTGTCATTGCCGGGGTTCGATTCCCTGGCCTTGCTTTGCATGTTTTTTTTAAATTAAAATACATGTGTTCAGATGTCAAGACGGTCTGGAATGCGTTATGAAGAATAGTATATAGTATACAAATTGAATGTACGGAAGCCACTTACAAAGAAGACATCAGAAAATATATTGGAAAGTTGAAAACACGTGACCACCAAAAAATCCTCATGGCATTGAGAGAGAAATTAGCGAGTGGAGTGTGTGTCTGTGAAATAGATGAAGAAATAATCGAAGAGACTTCCACAACTCCAAATTCCACTTCAACAGATAGGACTACGGTCATGCCTACACCATCAGCGAATTCAAAATATCGTACAGCGTCATCTAGTCCAAGATTGCATCTTTTGTCTCTCTTCAAGGCTTGGATTTTTGTGCTGATTTTGTATTGTAACTTCTAATCATTTTTATTAAATGTGTGATAAATAAACTATGGTGCATGTATTTAAGTGCAAAAGAAATACCCTGGAAATATCTACTCCTAAAGGGCACCTGTCGTATGCCGAATCTAAAGCCAATCGCCAATCTGCACATGTAATTAAAGTCTCCCCTGAAGTTAAATAATTCTATACGACCGTGCGATAAAAAATTTGAAGACAAAAATTGAAACTCTTTAAAATTGTTCGAAATGCATTAAAGAATAATTTTCCGTTTTATAGCCGAATTTCAAATGTGAATTCAAATATGCATGTCAAAATGAAATGTATTGAATTTTGCAGCAAAGGTTACACCCGTAAAATTTTGATAAGAAACGGTTGGAAGGGGGGAATCACTGATAAGTAAGTGACCCAGTAGTGAGCTTCGAGCTATCATTGCGGAGTCACTTACAAAATAAAATTGAGTGCACCATGTCCGATTCTCATAAAAGTTGAGCGGTCACTGGGGATTATATTATATTTTCCGAATTGTTAACAAATTATTTTTTGGTCACGCATTTGGTCGTCAATTCATATTACAATGAAATTAATTAATTAACTTCTACAAATCCAGCAAGCCTACGACCACTATCTACATCTACACCAATGTACTGCGGCGCACTGTCACATTTTAATTAACATGCAATATTTTTGATGTCGAGAAAAATCATGTGATCATTTCTGTTTGTCTATAATAATGTTTGTACTCTTCCGACACTCGCGGAATTGTGGTCTGAGTCTGAATTGTTGGGTGGGTTACATAGTTAAATAGTGTTGGATCATTTGAATTGGATTGGTTTCTCTCCTTGTGGTTGAATTCGCTGAATGTGCCCAAGAGCTACTATTGTGTAAACAACAAATTTCCATTTCATCTTTTACCGACAGTCGTACATAGCTTACCATTATTTCACATCCACCAGATCTTATTTCAGTTCCATCTTCCATGATACAAATAAGGTTTCGTATTTTCTTGCAGTCCACGGGTGTATATTGTTTATTTGCACTGAAAATAAAAAAAATTCATTCGTTTCCTCACGACATGTCATTCCTACCATTCTCTTCCTGGATTGATTTAATTTTACCCGAAGTATTCTATGAGACGATCAATTGATATGTAATTCATAACTGCCAAGTGCCAATGGCAGAACGGATACTTAATTCAATTGTTGATATGTTCAAAATCGGTTCAATCAACAAACCAGAGTAGATAATTTCAGCTTTAGAGGAATGGAACTTCAAAGAATTTGAGTATATTTCTTGAAAGTCAAAAAATTAGGAACGACCACGCGGTAAAGAATTTTTTTGTTAATACCACGACCGCGAGAAGAGTGTCAGGAGTTTTTAGACAAAGACAACAAATGTAGCATGGGTTTTCTTCCTAAGGGTTTTTCCCGTCTGTTGTCTGTGTGTAGGCAAATTATAAGTACTCGTCGAAACAGATGTTGTTTATTGAGTTTCTTCTGTCATTATTTCACAATTTCATCGAGCACAGTAGAAAATAACGTTGAATAGCATAATATAAAAAATATACCATTTACATAACAATAGTTGGAACCGGTGCGGTGCATGCATGGGGAAATTCTTTTGCTTTGGTAGCTTAGTGTCGCTACACTTACTATGGTACAAAGACAGTAAATATTAATTTGAGGAGTATGTAGAAAAGAAGAGGTAGATTAGAAAAGGAGGATGCCGACGTGTTTAGACCACAATTTCTTGTCAATTGGGAGATATCACAGGTTCGTTAGCTTGTTATGAGAGGAAATGATGACTTTTTGTGGGGTCGTAAAGTTTGCCTTTTTTAAATAATTTTTCACCCTTACCTTTCTTTATTCAGAAACGCATTCATGGATAATATTAAAGTAATTAAGTCTTATTTCTAATCTGTAATTTTAATTTACTACCAGTGAGGATTTAAAATATTATAGATTTTTATTTTTGTATGTGCACTTTCAAATTACAGGAAGAGTCCAAAATTTCAAAAACGTGAGATTAATTGAATCTGCTCAAAATTTTAATTAAATTTCTTGTCAATGTAATTGACAAGGAACACTTATTTTGTCGGTGATTTCACGATAATGTGGAATTTAACGCTACTCATCAGTCTGCTCTAGTGTATTGGATTACTGAGACTTTCTTTTCGCAAGTAAGGTGTCAGTTTTTGTGATGCAAGTATGCGAACTAGGAATCCATTTATTGAATTTGCTAGATCTCGTCAAATGACAACTCAAATGGTAGGTTGCTGGCGGTGTGGGTGGCATTTATATAAAAGCCATCGCTAAGGCGTCCCTGGTAGCCTTAATTGAATGCTGACTGTACATTTTGGAAAATAAATGCTCAAATATATGTGTATTTTTTAAAGAGAATGGTTATTTACAATTAAGCCTAACAATCTGCATTGCCACAATTATCATCCATTGAATAGTATAATAATTAAACGGCTGTGTAATCAAATACAATTCATCTTGATTTTGCAATGTTGTATTTTGCGTATGACCAGTGAAAGTGAACACGAAAGGATACAAATTTCTGGTGTACGGTATGGACGATTTTCTCTATAATTTAAAACGCGATCACCTATTTCAGTCAAAGTGAAGACTAAACCATTTACTCATGAAAAATACAAGCAGTGCATTGCTAAAAGTTTAGTCTCATGAATGTCCAGATTTCTTTGAAATGTAATACATACATCCAAAACAAACAGTTAAAGTCAACCTACTACTACTTTACTAACGTAATATGATTTTTATAAAATCCAATGAACGGAAGACTTGTACACAACACCAAATTGCAGAAATCTACAATGTGTCCTCAGCTAACTCATTCCCTTCCGACGTGCCGACTTCTCTACACTCATGATTTCAAAATTCATAAGTCTTACTTCTCAGACAATAAAATTCATCAAAGAAGAAATTGGAAGAATAAATGACAGCTTGAAGATAAACAATTTCGAGGAAAGCTGTTTTAATTTTATTTTATGAATTTTGTCTACATATAGTCTCTATTAATTTTAGGACACTGGTATACAATTTATAATTATTACCGTTCTCCAAACCTAGTACTTACAACCTCACGACGTAATGACCCATCTCTAGAAAGTTATGTAGCTCTAATAATAAATATTGACCGGGATTTTTACCGGATGTGACGGTTTCAAATATTTTAGAGACATTGGTTTTGAATCCACTATTTACTAAATAACAAACTAAATAAAGTAAAGAGACTCGCCCTCCTTAATCTCCGTAATAATTGTATGGAGCCAGAGTGAAATCCAATCCGAATTTTCGCTAATAAATTGTCCTCTCTGAAGAGATAAGAGAACACTTATATGTTCACCAGAGCCTAGTGCGTGTTCCGAACGGTTCTTTTGAACTCCACATCAACCAAACCATACCAGTCAAGCACTACGCACTAGTCATCACAATGATTCCATTTAATAATGAGCTACTAAGCCCAAATAAAGTTATTGCCGACGGAAGCGGAAGTAATCTGGTAGTGCATCCTCGAATGAGTATAGGTAAACAAGTTTACAAAATTGATCTGCGGTTGGGTTGTTCAGTATATGCTCACAGCGTTAACGATACATTAATGACAGTTTGGTTGAAACTGCACCGCAGCCTCTCACAATCAGAAATACGGATGTTATTTTACGAATTGTGGGATTGAGAAGTAAAATGTGTCACGGTCTGTCTTGTTTGAAATGCAGGTAAGATGAGGGAGATTTTCGGATTGTATTTTTTTCTCAATTGGTCAAATTCAAGTCGTAGGCCAAATATGGGAAATGGGTGTTGTCTATTCACTACCTCTCCCCGAGAAATACTCTGTGACCAACGGTTGTGGGGAATGTAGAACGATGATGGTACCTACTTTGTATAGTTGTACACAATTTACACATGAAGTGTAAAACAAACGTCACTGTGTAAATGTAACCCCAACAGACTCAAATTCACCCACAATTACTGTACCTGTGATAAGTACACACATTAATATAAATTAAGGAGATTATATTGCATGGCCTTCAAAACTGATTCACGAAAGCAACGTGAAACGAAATTCTGTTCGATAATTTCCATTGTGGCAAACTTCTGAACGTTGACTTTACATTTCAAAAAGTAATCTCGAATGTGTTAACGAAGTTTCAACATAGTTGAAGGATTTAATTAAAAATATAAATTTTTAAATTTACTCTACCTTCTTCAGTTTCATAGTAGTTGGACTATTTTAGAGGAATGAAAGACACGCATCGTATTTTTTGGAGCTTCAAAACCAGTGTGAAAATAATTAAAATTCTGTAAACATTTATACAGAAGAGTATTCTACTTGAATGTTCTCACAAGGAAACAATTTATCGTATAAAATCTAAACTGATGAAATCTGACCAGATACGATTTGTCGTCCACATGAACTTTGGTTTAGCGGTATAATAATGTCCCGCATCTTCGACTAAAACAGACACAGCCCCATCGGTTTGGTTTCAAAACGTCCGTAGTTCCTTTTGACCCCTTAAATCATAACCAAAATCTTAAAATGCCCTAAATGGCTCGCGTTAGATTTTAAAGTGTCACCAAGAAGTATTTGTCATTCGTATACTGAGTCGATCGGCCACCATTTGGCGGTGATCATTAACAAATTGGTGATTTTTCTCTCTACACCACTATGTAATAGTTTTGAACAGTTTTTTCTCAAGAGGTCATTCGAGGCTTTTCTACTACTAGGGGTATGATTTCTAAACTAATTCGCAGCACAAAAATGTACGTGATTTAAACTAACCAACAATGACGATGAAAGTGGACTTGAACTAAAATGTTTATTTCTCAAAATTATTTTATTTTTTTGATTAACCTTGAGAAGATTAATATTATGGAGAACTTTTTGGAGACTATGAAGATTTTGGACCATCCCAAAAATAATTTTCAATCCTTCAAACTAAAACCATGGCAAATTCTCTGCGCATTTTAGTTTATCGAGAATTTTACTGGCGAGAGAGGTTCCTCGGGGAAAGCACTGATGAAGGGCGGGAACCAGAAAATGAGTGGAACGTCAAGCAAAAGAGGTGAAATAACAGGGCGAGAGTGAAAAATCAAACCTCAGTCGAACTCTTGCCTTTGACGGAGAAACGTTACAAAAAAATTGTTTAAAAAGATATCTTGTGCACCCCTTGGGGAATTCTACAAATAACAATCGCAATTGCACGCATACATTTAATTTTAAATTATATCCATTTTTTAATATAACCTTTGTGTAATTACCTTTATATAATTCTGGAAATATAAAATTCCGAAACGCTTCTGTGATTTGTTTGGACATTTTCTTAAAAAAAGATTGGGTAAAAGTTTGTGAACGATAACTTGTAATGGAATTCCGAAGTACATGAACAGTTTACCGTGATTGTGATGATTTAAGAGTTCAACAAAATTTGGTTGTGGTTTGTACGAAACGGAAATTATCCTGAGCTTTCGGACTTGTTGGCTTAATACAAATTATTATTTGAATTTGTCATAATTCCATGGTTTGGATTTCTGGGGATAGAATACATAGATTAAAGTGTCAAAATTTGAAACTGTGATTTACAAAATGTGGGATCTACCTTTCCTCTAGAGTGGTTATTGATGGGTATCCTAACAGTGATACCGTCTACCGGTGGGAGCGGTAGACGGAGAGACGGACCATCACGGGATGACATGTCGGTTGAAGACGTAATTAAACTACGACACCATTACAAATAAATGCACTTACCTCGTGGATAAGTTAACATTTTCGACTAGCAGATTTGGATAACTCTATCTAGCAAGAACATTATATTAACACTTATATTAACAGTCCCACAGCTCAGCAGGGGCCAAAATTATATGACATTGCGTCGCAAATGTGTGCTTCTGATTACAAATAATTTGTTTATGTTAAATTCCAGATTGCAGTGGTACAAAAAGTTCACTACAGCCACCATGAACCATACGTGTACAATCATATCATTCACTAGTATGTTATTTTTAAACCTTGCTCTAAACCTTAAATTAGAAAAACAAAACCCCGATTTTTATTAAAATTATCACTTGTGCGATTTTAGCATATTTGCACCTTCTTCACTTGTCGATTTCATAGCTAAAAGATTATATGTGCTTGAATGTGCTGTTCTTGTGAACTACTCAAAATTTGAATAAATTACTTGACGTGACCAGCTCTGTGATTTGGAAAACAATTGTATAATTAATTTAGCTTGAAATGTATGTGACCGTTCATTATCATTAGACTATAACTCACTCACCTATCTCTAATTTTTAAGAATATTGATTGGGAACACCTGCAAGGCTTTGAACTACCACGTATTTGTTTGTATAAGTTAATATTAATATTGCTCTGGCCATTGCATTGTAATTGGATTGTTTTTTCTTCATTGTTCATAACTGTGTCAGCCATTTAAACTTTCCACCAAAACACTTAAGCATGTTCTCATTAACTGCATAGTTAATTCATTAAAAAAAATTATTAAAAAATTGTGTAAATGGTGTAGTGATGCGATGACGTGTCGTACCAGGTTATCCAGTTTTTTGATAACACCATCAATTTTTCAACTCAATCTGTATCTGGATGTCTGGCTGAATGAAAACGGCCAATCATCTGTCTTCCCATTCCATTTTCAATACTCGTGTGCTTATAAGTTCATTTAAATTTTGATCAGATGATTTATCAGATTTCTTTAAGGCTTCTCTCTGAGATCTGATCTGAGATGTGAGATTTTTGCATTATTCTCCTACTCCGCACTTCTTCGAAACAAACTAAAAGAAATATTCCTTTGCAGGAAGTACGAACTAGAGCACCATCCAATCCTAACTTAAAATGTAGTGTTAATATTATTACTAAAATTAGATATGCAATTGGTGTCTTCGTGTTTTTTAAAAGAAAATATAAATTCTAAAATTTGCGAGTTTTTTCAAAGCACTTCTGAATCTGAATCTAAAAACTATCTGCATTATGCATTACAAAAATATCGAACTAAATTGAACTAGTACTGCCTACGTTGCCAATTTTTTCGAATAAAAAGTGTTTACCTCTAAGGTTTTTGACCCGTGAGAGCTAATGTTAGAAAATTTTGCAAAACACCATTATTTTGGACGGTCTTCAAAGTAGTATCGGCCTCGACACTCAACTCGACCAACACTTCCCGTACCTTACTTGTCAGTTTTTCGAAAGGATTCAGGAGAGCAGCCTGAGCCGTTTCCCCAATAATATTATTTCTCAAATTATAAAAAGAAAAATTCGGTACTACGGTCCACAGTGTAGCTTTAACAAACAAAACCCACGATCAGTGAATCACTTTTTTCAAACCTACTATATGACATTAAAATATTACTTTGGATTTCATTGAAGCTGTACGGAGCATTCGAATGGTCATACCCGGCACACCCTGTGTGATATTTTTAATAAGGTTTCCACCAGAAGAAACCCCGAAAAACTTTTCTAAATCGCTAGACTTTAGATAGTGCAGTGGGAAAGGCAATATACAACGTTTCGTTTCCTCGATTGGTCTCACATAGGAATGGGAGTCGTTGAACAAAGGACACGAATAAAAAGTGTTAATGAATTCAATTGTTCGCTATAACATTATCACATGTAAAGAAACACTCCAAGTTATCATCACGATGTCAGAATTAAACCTGTAATTCCTTTCTACATTTCATCCATGTTGAGGTTGGATGATTTGTCCCAGAATTTATGATCTCGTATAAACAGTCTGCTCCAGTCAATTGATGTTCCTTGACACTGGTCGAACTTCAAGAAAAATTAACAAAAAATTCAGTTTCTTATCTTAGGTTTTGCTTGTCTGTATCTATAAAATGCATAGAATCCCCGAAGAGAAAATTCCTCTGCACTAACAATTGAGAAAATTGAAGTTTCGCTCAATTGAAGCGAACGAATTTCTCTGCTCTTGAGTAACTTAAAAACTCGTAATGTATTTCCAGAACAGATTGAATGCCTTACAGTATTTCGAATCCTTGGACCAAAAGAATGAACTTATTTTTTTCAAATACCGGAAAAAATGCAGTAATATTAATTATTAGAATATGTATTTAAAAATGAACAAACTAAAAATGACAAATGTATTCTGAATTTCTGAGATTTGAGGAAAAAGTTTCACGTACTGCTTCTTTGAAATTTTAGCCCAATTTCCAAATAGTACACCAATATGTTGAAAATCAACAAATTGAAGTGAAAATTAGAACTTGAAAATTGAAATGCTACGACTACGACTGCGGCTGCAGTTTCCGAAAATAATTGTCGAGGGCTGAGAGTCATTCGATGAATTCAGTTTATTCTAAACTATATCAAGTGAGCGAGCAGGTTCTTGCGGGCAACTCAATTATAAAGACCAGAGTTAACCAGGAACTGTGTGTGCAGAAATTTAATTGTATGGAAACAACCGCTATAATTGTTAACACGTGTGGCGAAGCAACTGATTCACTTTTAGAAAAAGTGTTGAAAGCATGTAGTGAAATCCAATGGAGAAATTAGGACAATCAGAAAAACGTTGAGATAATTGACATATTACGCAGAAAGCAACTGCGAGTTTTGGCCTAGAACTGGTAAGGTCTGTCCAAAATTTCCCAACTCGAATATAATGCGATTCAAACATGAAATCATTTATCTGTCTCGATTTATTACAACGTAGAAAGAACAATTACTTGACACTCGGATTCGGATCAATCCATCATGTATCACCTGTCAATCATACACTCCAATTATATTGCCCCGTCTGTTCGTCAATCCCATTTAATCTATACAATTTAACGACATGCATTGCATTAAGGTTCATTTCATACAGAAAAATACAATTGGCCCACCTATTAGTACCTGAGCTAGAATTAGAGTCCAATTTTCATTGCCCTACCTGTACAAATATACAAGGTACTACTTTGTAGTTGTACCGCGGGGTCAAACCAATTGACTTGCCATTTGAAAATAAAGTTGACTTTGTGACTGTGACTGGACATACTTCACACTTTCTACTGCAACGCGGAGGGTTGACTTTCGGACAAAACCATTCAACAATGCCAACAACAATAGAAGTCGGCTAGTCTTTGATCTTCTTTGCCCGCCCGGCTTGTACTAAATTTTTTGATAAATTAGACAATATTTATGACTCACACTAACTACTCTGTTGTGTGTGTTATGTCTAGTAGAAAACTCAACAACTATCACTATCACGCAAATCACGCAATTCCAACGCTGTGAATTGTAAATTAATATCCATCGTTAGTTCAGAAGGATTGGAGTATTTTCTGGACTATCTGGAAACACTTTATATAAGAGTTTCACAGGCTCATTTTCTATAAAAAACATATTACACAAAAAATAAACAATTTCTAACCAAAATTCCTACTCCACAAGTTTTGGACGAACCGTTGCTTTGTATGACCTAATGGCAATGTAGCTGCGAATGTTTCAAGGAAACACAATCACGTGTGAATTTGAAATCATATCTGAGTTCAATCAGGCAAACTCTGTCACTGTCAACCCCAAAGTATTAAATCAGAAATCAGCCAACTAAACAAAACGTTGTCAGGATAAAAAGCATGTGTGTTTTAGAGTAAAGCTCCAATTTTCTTTTTTAATAGTTGTATTTGTGACGTGTAGCGTCATTTAATATTAACTCGCTCCAATAATCTCCGAAATATCAAATCAACATCTTAAGCTTCCTCTTGTGTGATACGTAATACAAGAATTAGGTTGAGTTCCGTTTATAAAATTAATTAAAAATCAAGATAAATCAAGGCATAGGGACAGTTAAGCAGGGACCTGTCCATCATCCAATCAAAGTATGGTAATTTAAGAAATATTTTTCAAGTGTGCAAAATGCATTAGAACATGAAAATTCGTTGAATGCTTGACCAAACAAATATTTTGAACCAAATCCATTTATTTTAGAAATATAAATCTGGAATTGGAATTTAAAATGAATATCACTGAAATTGGATTCCTTTCGAGTCCCGAATATCACAAACATTTCCTTCACCAGGTTTTCGTGCATTAGAGCTCCTTCGAGTTCGACTTTTTGGAAAATTGAAATATTTTCAAGAATAATTTTAGGTTAAGTTAGTATGTGATTTCTAATTCTAATAGACAAAGGTTTTAGCCGCAGTCGAATTTGTACTACGTATGTATTGACAAACTAAGTAAGTGTTCTCAGAAATATGAGTTCCAGCGTTCATTAGTCATAACTCTTTAAAAAGAGCAAGCATGCAAAAAAAATTCCCATAGACAATTCAAATTGAACCAGAATTTCTTATTTAGTGAATTTTATTTTATACTACATATATTTATATATATATATTATACATTTTATAATGTCCTCCCTACCCTCCCTAGGAAAGAGGTACGGCTAATCAATTCTCCACAAAAAGAGTCAGATTTTTCTGATTTCTTCATTAAACTTTCAATTGATTTCACATTAATTATTTGTTTTTCAAGCAACCCAACGGAGACACAAATGTTTTGTTAACAAGTCAGAACCGGAAGAAACAAAATCCCTTTCTTGCATTATAGGACACGATTGTAAAGACGAATTCCGTTCATTGAATGTTTTTAAAGTCCTCGAGTGCACAAAACATTAATAGGTGTTGGAGTATTTAAGGTTCGACTGTGCAGAAGTAATTCGTTTGTTGAATTTGTTTCAAGTCCTTATACGCACTTCTGGACTCAATAGTTTTTTAAGTATTTTATGCAGGGTAATTTAATATAAGACTTTTTTTTAAAGCATTTTTATTTTTGCATATATTATATGGCAAAATCTACATAGACACTTTACAATAATATTAGACGGACAGGTAATAAGTCAGAAGGGTCAGTCAGTCATAAGGCACACTCAGTCAGTCCATTCATAATCCAGGTAAGGTACTGTTGAAACTCTTTTGTGTACTTAAGTGTATTAATCCCTCCAAATGACCTGTCAATTTTCCTTCCTACATACTTTGGGGGTCATCAGTCACTTCACTACTAGCCGCCTCTGTCCTCGTAAAGTTGAGCACAGGACAGAGGGTGACAAATAAAGACAAATGACCGACACTCGATACACGAATGACGCCAATGGAGAAGGGAAATTAGTCTACATGTCCGCAGTTCCAACCCTTACCATGTTATTCATTTCTTAGGAGTAAATAAGACAAACATTCCAACTGAATGACATCAAAAAACTGATTCATCAATGCCCGCGCGATGACAGCGGAAGTATGTTTTGAACGATTCGCCGAAAGATAGTGGTTGATTGCAATGAAACGGCAATTGTTACAAGGAAACCCTTTCCAATGTACAAAGTTTTCAATTAATGAATTTATGTTCTCGAAAAAATTATTTAACTCGGATCCAATTTTCATTCATTCATTTCATTTTCTTCATTTTCTGATGCGAGATTTGGAAATACAAACAAATTTTTCATGTCAGCTTTACATCTAAAAGCTGTTCCTCGTGAAATTCGTTCAAAGCACATGCACACAGTTCTAAGAAAAAGAGAAAAAGGAACAAAATTGGTGCTGATTGATCGTTGGCCGGCCTCAGTAATGGGAGTGCGTAGTGGAAATGAGACGTAGACAACAATAGTCAAGTATTTGGTCGGAAGACAATGGACAATAATGGATGAGACACATTTTCTACCTCAAAACAATCTCCGACACTCATCTTCCTATTCCTACCGGCACGACTGAAAGGGACAAGAGCATTTTAGGGAAATTCTTCAGAACTTTTGGAAGTATTTCTTTTGGACTTTTGGCTTATATAGGGTTACTCTCATAATGTTCAACATTCTGGTAATTAGCAAATGGAAATTCTGGGTCTCTGTGTACTTTTTGACTTACAAGGTTGGAATTCTGTTAAATACTTTCCTTGTGTGTCATTAATGAAAATATGCGTTTGTCAAAGTACGTTCTAAGTACTACTACGTTCTAATGATTTTTGCGGTCCTAATTAAGGATGAAGGCGAACAGACGGCAGAGAAAAGTTTAAGTTTCCTGTGGAGCCCAGGACACGAGATAAAGCAAGGAGGAAAAATTTTCTTAGTATATGCTTGTGGAGGACTTAATCCTAACACCACGGCACCACAACTGATCTTTAACGAACTGTTAGAATAGATGCTCACATTTGTGAGAATCCTTACAGAACAGTACGGCAATACAGGCTGACAAGATCTGATATTGAATAGCAATCCTTTGATAAATTAAAGATTGCGTGAACGAATTTGAAATTTTCTAAAAATATGTTTGAATTTTAATGTTCGCTTCGTGTGTTATTTCACAATTTCACGAAAGGTAATAAAAAAAATATTAACGGAAATTGAAAGTCTGTCTCTTGCGAACCGTGAGTAAGAGTGTAGAACAAATAGAGTAAAAAAGAAAATAGATGTTTACATATGCACTAGTGAGATTTCTTACAAAAATTATCATTGCATTGTATTATCTCTGAGGTTGAACTTAATGATCATTATGTAAACAGTACTATTCCACTCATGTGCCTGGAGGGTGAGCCAATTACCTTGCACCAACGCATTTGTGCGATTATATTAATAATTCCAGGTAGAAAAACATGTTATACTGAAATGGAAATAAATTCGAACTATACGCTATTCATTTCAAGATAAATAAACGTAAGCACGTATACAGTTTTCCTAAATCAATTCTGTTCAGATTAGGTTATATACTTTCTGTGTACTTTTGGTGTTTAATGTCCCTATGCTTCACTTACTGTGATACAAAGAGAGTAAAGACTAATTTGAGGAGTAGTTAGTAAGTAGA
>JAQIXO010000362.1:0-22172 GCA_034700305.1 Protaphorura armata
GTGAAAGAGCATGGCCTGCATGTAGACTGTCGGAGCGGCTGCAAGGCAGAGCGGAGACAGTCTACTACGTCGACAAGGTCACGGGGTGGAAGAATGGGCTTACTTCGCAGAGTACTACTGTCAATTTCCACCCTACCTCTACCTGACTGCTTATATTTATTAGTGCAGTAGGTATATATGTTCGTAATTAAATATTTTCATAACTTTTTAAAAATGGCTTTTTCATTAAAATGAGAAAATATGCACTATAATTAAATTAAAACATAAACATAAAACTTTTCTAAAAGGAAATGTCGCGGGAATTTGTCTCGGAAGATCCTAAAGTACTTTATTCAGACTTTCTTATCTTAACACCAGAGATCTAGGACTACTACGTGTTGATGGACCGAGTGAGTGAGTGAGTGATCCTGAATCCTGACCCACCGTTCAAAAATCTTGGTTAGGCAAGTCACATTTTTCTTGAGGACAATTCTACTGGGTCGGATTAAGAAGATCATTGAGGTTAAGAGGATAATGAGAGGAAATGGTTGGTGAACGGATGAGTTGGCTTTCATGACCCAGATTGTGTGAGAAGGATTAGCTAGGAGTAGAACTCGGCTAGTGTGTTTATGTATTCAGATCTACGAACATATATGTTGAGGGTACTTCGGATAATACATGTTATTCTGGATATTGAGCTTAATTTGTGCATTTCGAAATTATTCATAAGTCTGAGGAGTGGGCCAGTATACTGTTCGTCTCTTAAATTCTCAGTTTTTCTATGCATTTTTAAATTTGACCTTGTCGTTTCAATATTTGGAAAGTTTGACTTTGAACCGCCCACTGGAAGTCATGGTGGAATTTGTAAAACTAATTAAAAACAGGAGTTTGAATTGAATACTTTGGACTAGACCAGTGACTGAGAATTTTTTTAATTTTGTCTGTAACACATGGAGGTTTACATAATGTCCGTATGTATAAATTGTATAAAGTATATTAGATCCCTGTCCGTGCATAAGGAGTGAGTGAATGGGACACTGTAGAGACTTCAAAGTTTCATCAGAGATCAGAGGGAAAGTCCTAAGGAAAGGACTATAAAGTTTTTGGGTGGAAAGTGAAGAGAAAGTCTTTGGCTCACTCTCTCTCTCTCTCCACGCTTTCCCTTGAACTTAGTTTGAATTAAGAGTTGGAGTCCATAAGTGTGTTCAATATTCACTTGAGTAGAAATAAGCATACTCTTTAGAACATGTAGAAACCTCTAGATACTTTTTACCATTCACATCTATCGCTCACAACTCTGTTTCTTTTCTTCCGGAAGAAAGAAAGAGAGAAAGAAAGAAAGTGTGAGGAAATGCTTTCATTTCAAATTTACTTTACAGCTCAGACCCTAACCACATGGATATGGGTTAGAATGGAAATGAATCAATGTTTGGAAATTTTAAGGCCGCGTGAAATTTACTAGTGTAAAGAAATCGACTAATTAAAATTAAAGAAGAGTCACCTCGTTGATATTAAGACCGAATTAGAACCGTAGAGATTTAAATGACCATAACGGGAACGGCGAATTTAACTTTGATAGATTTTAGGTGAAATAAGTCTCAATTGACAAAGGACGAAAATGTATGTGTCACATGACTTATTTGGTTTAACTTGGATATGATCAAAAGCTAAGCTTGAACAAATTCCTTCATTTCAAAGTGAGAAGAACAAATAAGGAGCGTGGGAGTTTGTAGCTATAGCTGTAGTAGCTGTACTTTCCTAAAACAACAACAAATTTGCATGATGAGGATAGATATGAGGTCTGAGTCTCCGTCACAAGTCTCAACAACTCCTCAAGAGACACAAGATAAGATTTTAGAACCGCTGAGTCTAGTCTACAAGTATTTTCTTCCGAAACAAAACTTGAAGCTCAAGCTCAAGCTATTGCTATTCCTATGCCTCTGGTTCTTGTGACCTTTGAAGTCGTCGTTGTCATCGTCGTAGTTTTTGGTGGAGACATCGTGGAAACACTCCTAGTCCTCCTTAACGACGAGGTAAGTATCACGAGTTAATTAAATCAACACCGCCAACTCCTCAGCACCTTCTACAAGAGACTCCTCAACTTTCCTCCTTCCTTTTTACTCTCAGGACTTACAGTGTAGACTTAGGATTTACTACGTTAGGATTTACAACTCACGAGGGGACATTTTCAAGTGTCTCGTTCTATTAGACTTGGTTGTAATTTCTCCTACAAATCGCGATGCTTTCTTTTTGTACTAATAAATTTACCCAATAACTCCAAAAGAAAAGAAAAAATTATTGTCCGCCTGTCAACAAAATTTTTCTTGACTTCTTCGCTTAAAGAAATTCAAAAATGAATGAGGCAAAATTACATCAAATCCACGTGTGACATTAAGAAAAGTTCCCCTGTAAAAAATTTGTTGGGATCGCGCGGCTGGGCTGCACTACTAGGTTGTTCTAGTCTCGTTAGTGAGATGAGGATGAAAGTTCTTACCTCGACAAAGGTTGACGAGAGGAGATGAAATGGAACATGATGCTTCACCATTCCCGCTAACCCCAATACTCTTCATCTCTTTTGACCAACAACTCACTTGGAAACCACTCGCAAGGATAGAAAACGGACAGCATGATAGCATACCAGGGCCAGCTCTCTTTAATTGAAGGTCTCCGACAGTCACCGTCTGTTGTGCAAAATAATTTTTCAAGTTTTAGTCAGGAAATATCAGATTTAGCTTAAAAAATAATCCTGTAATTTTCTGGTCCTGGTTTACATAGTTTCAGTTCATAAAAAGTTCCACGCAAAAACTGTTTGGAATTATACAAAATTCTACCCGAATTAAATTTTTTACATGGTGCTCTATAATACTGCATAGAAAAACTAGAGGGAGTAAGGCGTGCGTGCTTAGCATGGATGAGAAAGTGTGAATGCTAAAGCTATCCCTTCCACAGTTGACTAGAAATGTTTTGATTAGACCACTCTGTTATTCTACGTAGGTATAAGTTGAAAATGATTGTGGAACGTGTAACCTTTGTTTGATTTCCAATTTGTTCCAACTGGAGTCGTAGCTCACTCGTGGGCTCTTCAATGTAAACTTTGATCTTGTAGAATCCATTCCTTTGACTCCGAAACGGTCCATCCATCTCCACTCGACCTGAACTCAATTCCTACACTCAACCAAACCAAACCAATCCCAAAATCCCAAATTAGAAAATAATGAAAAAATTCTTATAGTCCGAATCTTATTTGTAATTTTATAAAATATCAATGTTCGATTTTGACAACATTTATCAATATTATGTACATAACATGGGACATTCCGATGATACTGCCATTGCCATCCTATGAGGACTGAAATCCAATAGCACCTCACTGGACCTACAAATTGTACATAGTCGTAATACCTATGTATCTGGTCTAACTATTCAGTTCGTGTAACTAATTCTATTACAAAATATTATTCGACCTGCTCATCCATTTAAAACGGAACTTGTAAATTTTGTAGGAGAAGGACGTCATAGACCTGAGCAAACAAATTCAGTACATACTTTGTGTTCTGCACACAAAACCAAAATTGCATTTGTACTGTACCGTACTGTGTATACTCATTGAGCTCATGTCAACCACCAACTTAATTAAACACAATTAGTCCAAAAACCAGCTCAAATATTACATCATCGTGTGTACACATGCACCCACCCGCACTATTTATGTACTGTACACTAAAGTACACCCCACAACATCCGCAGATCCGCATCCCTACCAATTCACCCAAAGTTGGTCGAGTCATCTCATAATTTAGGAAGAAGTCTGTTCTGTTTTGCTTAAGTGCAATGCATGACCACAAAATACTAGAAGGGTTTGTGTAAATAAAATCCAACAGAGCTTAAAATGTCTTTAATCATTGATTAGGGTTTCAGGCCGGGGTTTTCAGTTTTTGCTAATGGATCTGATTTCAACTCAAATGCAAATGCTGGGTGGTATACTCGGTGTAGTCTGGATTTTGTTTGGCTGAGGTCTTTGGATTAATTAGTGGCTTTGGTAAATTCAATGGGATATTCAATGTTTGATTTTGAATTAATAATTCCAAATGTGGAGTGTGGGAGGGTAGATTTAGATTCCTGCTAATTGACTCCCTGAAACAGCACTCAATTTTAACACAACGGTTTCAATCCAAATACATAGTTTATAAAAATCATGTGACAGAGGCTTTTAAACAGTAGAAATCCAGTAAAACTAACAAAGTTTTCTTAATCATTATATTCTATGCGTAATTTACACGCGAAATTGACGCACAACATGGGGGATTCCTGGCAAAATCCCGGACCATTAACTGCGAGTTGCTTAAACATTAAATTTAAGGTTTATTTTTGGAAATCACGTTACATTCAGGCCTAATAGTGTGTTCACCGTCAAAATCTAAAATCTCCTGGCTCACGCATCACGCTTCTATACACGAAATACACAAAGTTCTAGATTTAACGTTTAATTTCTGGAAATCACGTGACATAGACATATTATATGTATGTACACGTCTAACTCAAGGTTGTTTCGGTTGAGCCCCCCGTGGATTCAGTGGCGTAATCTGAGAATCTCTATTGCTGGTTTAATTTCCAAGTAGTAGGAAGTCTGAGATAATCATCCATGGCATGGCACAGTCCTCCATTCTGCGGTTCCCCATTAAATCCTTCAACCCAAGTGTACATAGGTAGACAACTCAGGACTATATACTCTTCATATCTTGTCCATGATCTCAATTCATACTCATAATGGTGGTAAGCATAAGGCTCGCCCTGTAGTTTTGATGATCCTTCACAACATTACAATTCTAAACTTGTGTATTCTTGAACGAGTTGTGGCTAAACATAGTTTCCGACTCTCGACATAATTTTAAAGTGCAATCCCACTCCCACTGCTACCGAGTGCTCTACTCAGGAATCAGGAATAATCCTACATTTTGATTCTCCTCTATAGTCGTCATTAACACCAGAATGTGTACAAACTAATCCTAAGAGTCTCACTCCGTTGAACACAGTATGTTTGTATAGTATATGTATAAAATATCAAGTATTACACGATCGACCGATTAAATTCTCTAAAATTTTCTTGTGGCTTCGAATATGACTCTTAAGATAAGAGGATTTCAATGTTTTCTCTCCATTTATTCTTATCAGAAAAAAATTGGTTCCAATTATTGTGGTGATAGCCCAAATCAAATTGACTGTACAATGCCAGGGAGTAGGAAAGAGACTTCTCTTTCCTACTCCCTGGTACAATGCAAATAACACGAGCGTCGCAACGTAGTGGTACTAGTCTGCCGCTATTTTTCACTGTAGTGGGGTTCAATTCCCTCATAGCTTAGTGTAGAGGGCGCAATTCTGTACCATGAGTGCCTTACGATCGAATGTTGAATTATGTGAAACTTTTTACAATTAATTCTACGTCCAGATAATTTTACATTAGTTCAATTAAAGCTGTAGTCGTTTGCTAGAGTGAAACTATTATGTCACATCCCTAGGAAGGTTATGTCACCTTTGTTTTGTTGCAATGCCACCGCAGACCACAGACATACACTGTTGTATTCGTAATAGATTTTTAGATCCGATCTCTACTCTACTCTGGAATCATTTGAACCATAAAACAATAAATAGAGGATAGGAAAGGAAACAGGGAACAGGAAAGGGAATTTTAGAACGAGAGAGCGGTGATTGAAGAGTAAAGACAGGAATCGGAATGGTATGATTCCAACAAAAGGCTTTAGCCTTAATCCAATCCAAGACAGTAAATCATATAAAAGGAAAATAGTGACAGAGAGATGAAGGAATTGTAGTAGACAGACAGAGATAGCCGTCTCATCCATATACAACGACCAGACCTCCCACCGATTTCAAGCTCAACTGGATCCGAGGTGGTCGTTATATACTCCTACGTACGTACGGCACGGTTATATGGAGTAAAAACCATCAAAGGGGAAAAGTGATTCGACTGGTTGAGTGAGTGAAAGCCCTCCTCACAAAATTTCACCTTAAAACAATCAAGGGAGTCAAAGAGAGCGAGAGAGAGAGAAATCAAAGCATTTCGAAAACTCAGTTCAAATACATGGAATCAAAGGGAAGGGAAAAAAAAAGTTCTTTGGATCACTTCGTTCTGTACAATTGATTTCTTTGTGTCAGAACCCGGCGCCCCACCTAACCAATTCACTCTTTTCCAATAATCCTCAACGACATTACCTTCCTGGGCTGGGAAAAAACTCCCTTCCTGGTTTCTCTGAAATCGTCTGAATTAAGGAACCTTCAGTACCAACAACCTAAATGGTATGGGATTATTGTTAACTTTACACAGGTTTCCGGTCCTCCCGGAAATGTGACCAATTTTATTCTAGTAAATACATAAATACATTCCAATGCAATGGAATACAGTAAAGTTCCTTCGTTTTTGATCAGCGGATGGATCCATCTGTGAGATGACGTTATTTCTGCGGAAGTTGCAGTGGGAAAGTAATTTAAGAAAAGGCTTTCTTCATTTGGCTTTTTTTATTTATTATGTTTCTCCTTCGTCGATCAAAATTTTACTCAGAACACGCTAAAGGACTGGCGGCTTCATTACATTATGATGATTATGATCCCGTATGGAAAGTCGGTCAAACTAATTTATCCGTTACTTTTGATGCGATAGATTTAGATGATTTTATTCCAATCGTCATATCGTACGGAAAATGTTTGTACATCGTGGCCCGATCATGCATGGCGTTATTATTTTTTTCCAGTACCTCCTAGTATGTTCGGATCTTGTCCTTCAAAAGATTTGCATGGTCTGAACACACTACATATTGAGCTCATTTAGTTTTGCCTGGCGCATCTTATGATCTGACGTACAAAATTTATATAACGAACTCAACTTTCAGCGTACCGAGTTCTTTTAAATTTAGAGTTGTTTATTACAACATCATTAAGTCTAATTTTGTTTGTATATTTTCTACCTATTTCAAGCTATTTCTGTTTAGTAAGCACAAGTAGTCCAAATAAGGATGACACGCGTGTTTCCCTAATTTGGCAATAACGAATATTCCTTCCAAAATTATCTATCTTCCCTTATATTCTGGGAATTCCGAATTAGGTCAGCAGATAATGAAGGTATGGAGAGTGACAGAGCTCGAATGACGTGATAGACGCACAGTACATTCTTCAAAGCAAAGAAAGAAATATCGATAGCATTGTAGTCATTTTCACTTTGTCAGACAGAGTAACTGAGTAACTCACCGTCACCGTTTGGTTGTTGTCGTCGTAGGAGTCGCTCTCATTAGATTGTATTCGAGGGACTTGAATTGGGACGTCGAGAAATGCCGTGATTTCTCGACGCTCTTCCTTCACAGAAACATCTTCTTCGAATCCTCCTTCATTCTCTTCATCTTCTTCCATCAAGAATGTCATTTTGGCATCTATTCTCAGGACCTCCGTTTGGGATGAAACGGATAGTGGGAAAGTTTTTTTACTCTCGAGAAAAAATGGAAGGACAAGGAGTTCTAGACTGATTTGTGTGTGGTTGCCAGATGGAGCGGCTCCACCATTCCGTCCACGTGACACGCTCACTTCTCGCCAATCCCAGACTGCTGTGTTGGGCTAGTTTAAAAATATTTTTCAATTTTGTAGTATAATTAGCGGGAAAATAAGCTATGCTGCCATAGCATAATGGTACAGGCGGGTCTGCCATTCCGCTGCAGTCGGGTTCGATTCCACGGTCTGGGATAGTTAGAGAGAGGATAGAGATCTTACATAGGGTAATTTCCCAGTGGCTTTCAAAATGGAATTTTGAATGGTAGACTTGGAACTGTAGGAGATGGCGCTCCCAACGAAGGAAACATTTGCAGAGCAAATGGCAAGGCCAAGGAATCCATTCTTCTCCAAACTACTCGTAGAAATCTAAAGTATTTACAAAATAAATTATCAAAACATTGCATTGATAGATTCCGTTGAGAAGAGAGAGCTCTTCAAAATTCGTC
This sequence comes from Protaphorura armata, assembly GCA_034700305.1. Lineage (NCBI taxonomy): Eukaryota > Metazoa > Arthropoda > Collembola > Poduromorpha > Onychiuridae > Protaphorura > Protaphorura armata. The sequence continues at coordinate 7,977 of JAQIXO010000362.1, forward strand.
TCTCGGATTTTTGGCTCTGAACAACTCAAGAGATTCTATCTCCGAAATCATGTTGGTTGAAGGAGTCGTCAGAAGAGTGGATATTGAAATTTGAATTTCCACACTACTCCACTCACTCTTATGTAAATAATCTCAGATAAACTCAAACTGCTCTTGCTCTCTTTTTTTTCATTTTTAAATTTGGTACTAAAAAGTTCTAAAAAATACGACCAAAGTTAGTTTTTCAAAAGTTGAGCCAAAAAAAAAATATATAAGAGAACTCTCTCAAATGGGATTTTGTTTGGAGTCTGTGTGCATGGGCAGCCAGGGCACACATGTAAAATACTTTGACTGACTGAATGAAGTGTGAAGAAAGGCAATAACATAAACTTGAATTTTTTTTCGGAAACTCTTGAGAGATGATGGCGAGTAAAGGAGAGAATAAAAAGACACGAAAAAGTGTATTGTACTACTCTATGTACAGGGTCCCACATATATTTGTCACATTTTGGTTCTCTCCAAAATCGTCCATGTTTATTTCTCTGTATTTTGGTAGCGTAGGACCCTGTACTATATTCCAGATTTCCTCATCGTCATATAAAGTTAAGTTTTGACCTGGACTCGGAAGCTGAGAGCGTCCATGACTGGGAGTTGAAGACGAGCCTCAAGTTTGATGTTTTCCCCAGACCCATGCAAAGTTTGTGGTTTTAGTTGTGAGAAAGAAATCTGGGCATTTGGGAGTTGAAGAAAACGATGGTGGTCCGGAACAGCCTCTGGTCTCTTCTTCATCTCCGTCGTCTACACCATAGCACAATCAAATGAGTTGAGTCAGTGCATGAGAGTGAAACAAAAACCCAACCCACCCCAAAGTTTTCACACGCGAGACCCAATGTCATAACTCAACATAAGGAAGAGGAAGAAAAATAATAAAACACTCGGAAAACTAGGTATGAAGTTTATTAGGGTTCAAATGTGGTGGTAAATAACCTAGTCCTGTCCGGTTTCATCTTTACACGGTGGTTTTACGGGGTTCACATTTTCACCGGATGCCCACATAGGTCAGCGACCTCACAAGGCCATGAGATATAACATTTTATCTCTCGGGCACTACTTTTTCAGCCACATATTGGTATTCAGAGGGAAAGGGCTATTTCAAGGATTTTTGTACCTTTTCCTTTAACATTTTATTGGATTATTTCCTATTAACAAAAAATAACGTGGCCGAATTTGGAGTACGGATAATTCGTGGCCGAAATTTCTGACATATCGAGGGTATGGAACAGGCATTGCATAATTGCATTGCATATGCCACTTGTACTTTCTCCTGGGTGAAAGTGAGTGTACGACATACATACATATGTTGTCCAGTACACCCAAGAGAAATTAGGAGTAGGACTATCGGACATGTTTTCCTTAGAAAAACAGCCCAATAATTGATTATTGTGAAACTTTACCTGTCGTTTGTATCGGAAAATGGATTCCGACGTCATTCTGCCCAATGTGAGCTCAGGTAAAGGGAAATTGTTTGAGAACTCAACAGACTCTGAGGAAGAAGAAGAAGAGTCTCCGGACGTTTTGTTGTCTGAGTCTGAGATAACCCCCAGATGTGTGAGTCCATTTTCCAACCCATTGAGTTCATTGTCCTTCGAACGAATGAACAGTGTGGCCGTCAATCTTTCTTTCCATCCTTTGTAGGCTGAGGTGTTGACTCGAAGGGCTACAGTCAAACAATTAACAAACCGCTGCTCTCAAATCAATAGTATGAACAAAAAATACCAATAGAAAGAAATAAAGTGAAACGCAATCTGAAGTGTCTGGGATTCGAACCTGCGGCTTCATGATTTTAGGATTGGATGCTTTAACCTCAACTCTACCGTATTTTGTTTAGTTTCCTGTTTAAATTTCGTGATTAGGAAATGGGATTCCGTACTTTCCGTACTTTGCAATTTATTTTGCATTTAAATAAATTTTTTGTTTATTTATGAGTGTGTGAGATGCGATGGGAAGATGCGATTATATTTCTAGTTGTAGTTCCTCCCTGCCGTGCCCATGTCCGTGTATGTATGTCCTCGTATTCAAACCCCGTAACTCATCCGCCACACTTCATCATCTCATTTAGTGTCAAGACGTGTGTGAGAGTTCAAAGTGTTTCTCAGAAACGGTTCGTCTCAAAGGATTTTACACTCCCACCCAAAGACTAAATAATATTATGTATTCTACCACCGACGGCCACGGACTCGACTCACTCTACCCGCGTCTTTCCTTCCTTCATTTCCAACCTCCAACCACCAAGAGTTCATCTCTCAGGGTCTCAAATATGTCCATGCAGTTTCATCATTCCCTATGAAATTTCACCCCTGGGAGAAAGTAAGGAACAACTTGGTCGGATATCTCCAAATCAGACAAATTATAAATATTCGCCGTATATGCTTTACTCTAGTGTAATTAATCTGTCTTTAAATCCTTGCTCATGAGGTCATTTCAACACAGAGACTGTCTCAATAGAATCTGACCACTTTTCCATACTATTGAAGAGTGACGTGGATACATTTGAGTCCCAGTGTTCTAAAAAACTGAAAGGAGCATCTGAAGGTTGAGAAATGAGATTGTGAAGAGAAAGTAAGGTGAGGAACTGGTTAGTTTCACTGCACCGCAGACTAGAGACTCAAACTGGCCCCATGGTCTTTTTGAGTAAAATAGTTACAAGTACATTGTACATGTACACGTACATATGTACATGTCCAAGTCCTCGACAACATAATATATCAGTGAGGGACATAAGTAGGTGGGTGGAACTGTGGTCGTGGCAGTGGCTGTGGTAGTTGTGGATGGAAGGAAGAAGAACCATAAGCGGAAATCTTGTTATCTCTCACGTCTAACTGCTCCGCCTAGATAGTGACTCTTAAAGAGCCCATTCAACAGGATTTCATCTCAAGATGAGGTTTTTTTTTCTCTTCTCTTCCTCATTTTATGACTCCCCCCCTCCCTCAACCAACCAAACTCTTATTCCTTCACAAAAAATTGAGTCAAATATATTTCTAACATACTTACCTGTCATTCCTGCTTTCCTTTTTTTCTTTACTCCTAAGGGGAATGTCGAGTTACAAAGACGGATACGTCATAGTCATAGTACAGTAGGAGTAGCTAGATGCTAGTAGCTAGGTCTATGATTATTTTGCATTGTTATACACACGTAGACATGACATGCACGCATAGCCCCCCATAGGAGAGAAAGTCAGTATGAATGAGGTGAAAGCATCCAATCCCAATCCATGCACTACTTCCTTACTTTCTTTTCTTAGAAAAGAAAACTTGTCCTCCGCCTGTTCATTTTGTTCGTGTGTGTTCAATCTTAGTACATCAGGATAGATATGTGTGTAACTAGGTAAGTGTGTAGAATGTACCAGTCACACTCTGTATTCTGTATGTACGAGTAGTATGTACATACATAGTAAGTCCCAAAATGGTTCGGCATGGCGGGTCTTTTGTAAAAACCCGGGAGGTAAAAAGTCATTGTGCTATGCTGCCGCGCTGGGATATGTTATGTATATCCGGATATGTACATATATTATGCATTTATGCATGGATACATATATAATATGTGTCACAAAACCTAAAGCCCACATAACGTACGCATACTAACATACTAGCCAAATATTATTGATTCGTCATGTCACTTATTCTAATACTCACGCTCATGTGTATCCGGGGCTTTTGATTATGCATGAAATTGCGTGAATAGTGAATGTAAGCTTGCATGTATGTGCAGGCAGGCAGATTCGTAGCATTTTTGGTCACCCAAACATACATAACGTAGTTCTACAATGTGTAGGATATTTCGGCACAACATAAGAGAGATATATGCATTTTATGGATAATTTTATTATTTGAGGCTCAAAGCGAGAGAGGTGTTCATGGCATCACAAAACCAGATTGCATTGGAAATTGGGTAGTGTAAGATAATAAAAATAACGTTTGATAGAAACAGAGACACCTTGTGTTTTATTTCTCCTAAAATGTCTCCATTCGCGCCACGATCACCTTAAATAACAATTCAGACTCTGAATGTGTAATCGTAACATACAAAAAAAACGCTACAAAATTGCCAACCTGTCAATCCAATCTAATCGGACTTTGCAATATATGGTCGTTCGACAAGATAAAAAGAAAATTTTGCTACAATATATGGCAACGACACCTTCACAAACCAAACCCTGCATATCATGTCGTAATTAACCCGTCCGGATAAACTTTTAGCTGATTAGCATGTATTTTAAAGCCAAGGCCAGAGCCAGAGTCTAAGCCTAAGCCTAAGCTAGTAGAATAAATTTTGAGGCGGTCTGGAGTCTGGGCCCCAACATTTTACATGAAAACGACACCGCTGCTGCTACTGTAGGTCTAATCATGATGGTGCGGGTAAAAAGAATCTACCCGGGTATCTTGTTCCGTCCCCCTCCATGCCATGCTCGGACGGCTCGGAGCTACATAGGTAGATTAGCAGGATCTTAAGAAAAAGCCATAAAGAAAAGTCAAGAAAAGAAGCTTACTCGACACTTGGAGCGTAATCAAGTAATGAGTGTTGGGTTGAAGGGAAAGTCCTGGTCTCAGAAATACGTCACCAGTTTCTTCGTCTGCAAAAAATAGTCTTTGACTTTTTCCAACGACTGAGTAGCGCGGAGTGGCACATGGACAAGTGGCTGCTGGTCCGACCTGACCCAACTGACAGGTCAGTCCAAGGTCATCATCTGCAGCCTCGACTCGGAATAGGGCTCCCCTGTCCGGGGATGATGAAGATGAAGAAGACGGAGGGTTGTTTCTTGGGGAAGTTAGCCCGGGTTGGGCGTCAACAATAAAAAATGGCTCCTCTGCCAAAAATCTTGGGGCGAATCTGTCGACTGTGCAAATAGAAAGAAAAGTAGTAGTAAAATCATTAATTAACTACTTCATTTGACCCATTTAATTCCCTTCTTAACCTACTTAATTTTTATCACGTGATTATTATTACTCGGACTCACAAGGGAAGTTAATCGAGTGTAAATTATACAAGGTTACAATAAATCACGATTCTGCTTTGTTAGGTTTGCATGGGTGTCGTAATTATTTTTATCCGTCCGCTAATTAGTACTTCTGCTGTCCCACTTATGAAATAATAGTTAAAATGACTAGTAGTAGTAAAACAGCACTATCATATTAAACTTTACATTCGAATCCTTCCCTTGTCAAACCAATAAACTATTAAATTTCTTACGACTCCGAGGTGTGTGAGTGTGTCTCTTCCAATTATTCTCAGAAAAAGATTTATACTGCATTTAGTGAGCAGTTAATAGTGACTTAAAGAAAATTAAATGGTGAGTGCCATATCATTCGTCCTCTTCCTATGAACTTGAATTAGTCTACTAGTCTTTAGTCTACCCTCTTATTCTTTATTACACTTATTTATGGGAGGTTAAAATTACTCCAGAACTGAACACCTTCCCATGTTCCCATTAATTCGTCTAGGAGGAAGTGATGAATGTTTTATACGTACAGTACGTTTTTTTCACACCCATTACAATTTAAAATCTTAAGAGCTACAAGGACTGCCATTTCGACTGGAAACACATGCATTCACACATTCACCGTCCAAAATTAATTACCTAATTGAAATTCCATAGTGATGGAAAATGGGACTGTGGAGTGTCTGATAAAGTGGAAAGTAGTTCAGCCTCAGCACATGGAATTTTAAAAGTGATTGGTGGCTCTTTTTAGCCATAGCTAAAAAAAGTTTTTTTTTCTTCCGCCCTAGATTGAACGTGTACGTGTACGTATGTTTTCTCATAACTAGGAAGGATTTGAGTGCAAAAAATAAATTTGCAGATGAGGGAAGAGAAAGTAAACACATTCAAGATTAGGGAGACGAGGACGCGGACGCGACACACGTGGACGTGCATGGACGGGAGATTGAGTGAAAGTACGAGTATGTATTGATCATATGAAAATAAAAGTATTCAGTCGGTAGCCCAATTTTTTTTTTCAGAATTCTTAAAAAAACTTGTGTGAGGAGGGGAATTTTTGGAATGCTTATACTTGGAGAGAAAGGATTTACGCCTCCTATTCCGCAAGTCAACTCTTTTATACTGCAAAAGCCTTCGGAGCATAAAAAAAGCTGAATAAGAATATTTTTCCCAATGATCTCATCGATTTGTCGGTTTGGGTCTTTTTCCTTCTTCTACTTTTTTTTGTGTCCGATCCACTCCTTCCTAACATTACTATTCAGGTGACAGCTCCCAAACCTTGGAGAGAAAAAAAATAAAATCTTCTATAACTATGTAGGTATACGTAACGTAAATTCCACCACAAATGGTTGAGTTATTTCCTCGTACGTATATTTCAAGGAGTAGATCAAGGTCAAAGGAGAATAATAAAATGACACCGTCAGCGTCAGCTGTATATCAACTTTCAAGGAGAAATCCACAAAGGAGATTTTTTTAAAATACGTTATTCCTGTCAAATATTCGCAATAAAAAATATTTGCGAAAATCCTGGCAGAATTTATATGGCATAGTCAAGACCTGTATTCTGTATTCTCAGGTGATCGATTCCAATTTTGACGAAAGCACTTTGAATGTATTGTATTGTACCGCACATATTACAATTACCTCACAGGCTGACCCCAAAAAACTTTCCTCAATACTTTTTTAATCAAACTAATCCATTTACTGTTGTTACTGCATTTATTTGACTTTACTTTTGGCTGTTAAATAAGTAAATGAGGAAGACGGGTTTTTGTTGGATGAAATCCTTAAGGAATGAACTCAAGAAATATGTAGCAACTTTGGGAGGATACATAGGTGGGCGTGGGATAAAAGTAACAAGTGTTTGAACTCTCCGTAATTGTTTTTCCACGGCCTTTGTAAATTATTTTGGGTGACTTTTATGTCCACGTAACAGGGTACGGGAATGAGACTTTTACATTTGGAAACATTTGGACTGCATGAATATCGACATTTTTATTTGTATATTTTTCATGCAATTTACTGTACTATTGGCTCTGTAAATGTAATTAGAATTGGAAACTTCAGGATCGGAGAGGAGGGGTGCAAAATTCCCCCCTCTCTTTGCCGACACACTTGAATAATATTGCTCAGCAACACAAGTACATAAACTGAAGGCATAGACATATGTTGGAACTGTAGACTAGAATGACAACTTACCGTAGTCTTGGCACGTTGAACCACTCCAACAAGGATTACAGTCACAAACATCACGTTCTGAACAGACGCCATGAACGCACTCGAGTCTGTATAGTAAAGTTTAAATTGAGAAAAAGTGCATCAGCCCTTGTATGGATAAAATCATGCAGGTTTGGAGTGGTCGGCTCACAAGGGAACCACATTTCAGAGCTAAAACTCAGATCGGACTTATTTCTCGTCCTCGCAATTTTTCTGGACACAAATTTAAGCGGGGGCTTCCAGGACACACATTATTTTCGCTGCCATAAAAATTGAATTACGACATGACAGAATATTTCTCCTAAGATACTAGTATGTTGCGTTATGAAATTTTTGTGTCGATCTGAGCATTTGCAATAAAAGTTGTTCTCTTGTGAGTTCGTAGGCACAGACCGTTGTGTTGTCGTGGGTTGATTAAACGAACGTAGAATATGTTATTTAGCGCATAAAAATGTGTATGGCGGAAAAAGTACATAGTTGGAGAAAGGAGAGATGGGATTTTGTACTCACTTGGGTTGGTGAAAGGCGGATGGAGCGGATGAGAGAGAATTCGTCGTCGCTCTCGACGAGGAGCAAGAGGCACTCAATATTCCTGTGTATATTCAAAATCATTAAAATTGCAACAAGTCAAAATACATACATATGCATATGCATGTGTGTGAGTGTGGATTCCATGTCCGTCCGTGTCTTATGTATACACATTTTATTTCATTTCAATGTAAAAGTACAATCACAGGCACAAGCACTGCACGCCAATCCCAGTCCCACTCCCACGTATTTTTTTCGTAAGTACGTAGTACGTACCGTACTTCCGTATTTTTTTCTGCAATATGTACATTTTCCAAAAAAATAGAGCTCGAATGAATTTTATAGTCCGGACAGAATAGAATAGGCAGAGAGCGGGGGAGAAAATTGCGAGCATGAGTTCAAATGAAAACTCATCATGTCATTCCCTAAAGAAATCAACGGAGGCAATTGTACAAAAAGTCACAGTCACAACATTCCATTGAATCCATTTATCCCTTGTTCACCGTTCAGGCTACTTTTGTATTTTTCACGACTCACGGTGTGGTAAGTACTCAGAAATTCATTTAAAATCAAGATTTCATTTAAAAAAAATTAGAATTCATAAAAATAGCCGGGTATGGTGGTACGGGAGCACGAAAAGAGCCATTATTTAGTCCAAATCCTTCTAGAATATAAAATGAGGCTATCGTGGCGTAGCGTATTGTATTGTATTGGATAGGTTGAGTCAATAACTGTGAAAAAATCCATTGTTCATTTCAAACTCTGATACAGTACAGTACAGTACAAGAGAGAAAGAGAAAAAAAAGTTGGGAAAGAGTTGGTGGATGGTCATATCAGTCCAAGCACATTGGAATGGATTGGTTTGCGGGAAAAGTTAAAAGAAAGTAAGTGAAAGTTGAACCCAAGAGCAGACGAGGAGGACTCAAACTCAAAATGCCCAAACTGAAGTGGAAAGTTGGTTCATGCGAAAAACGTTTGCTTTTATCCTCCGTTACCTTTTCAAACTACTGCAAGGTCTACTATACGTACCAAGGAGAATGTGTGTGTGTGTGCACTACGTGCCAACAAAACTGCTGCTCCCGTGGAATGTTAGTCTAGAATCTACAGTACAGAGGGTGTGTCATCACATTTCGCTCAACCCTTTCAGCTTAAGAAAATTGGTGATAAGTTGTAAATTTTTCAAAGGTACTCATGACCCACCCTGTATTATCGTATGTATAGTTTGTCCATGTCCGTATATGTTATTTACCCTACACACCTTAAACAGAATACTAATTCTTGTTTAGCATCACATCTTCACATCTCCCATGATAGAAGGGCTAGTGCTAGAGCTAGTGCACTGCCTCTACTGCCCCAGATCTGCTACTGCTACTGCTCTGGAGATACATGGCGGAGGACTCAGGAGGGGAAACTTGAGTGGTTCTTCATTATATCTGTAGTCGTAGTCCTCTAGAAAAGGAATGAATCCTGAGTGCACCGTATATTTCCTTCTATCCCATCATACTAGATCATTCGAAATTAGGCCCGGTTTAGTTACAAAGCTAATGTTCTACTCCCCGTAATTCCCTTTACCCATGATCAATTATTGCGGCTCACTAAATACTAGGACCTAAATTATACAATGTAGGGCAAATTACACATACTTGCTTTCACCTTCACCAATACACAGTGAGAGTACTTTTTCAGGTAGGGTCCGAAGGCAAAAAAATAAATATGATGAGGCAGAACACTTCTAATTAACAATTAATTTGAGGACCATTTAAGAGCTCTGCCATGCTTAACACTTCCATGCATATTTTTCGAGTCCCACACAAAAACATTTGTTATAAAACTGTCCACGTCCCTCAAAAGCCTTAATATTTTTTATAGCCTGCATATTTAAGAATTTGGAATGAGATGGAAGAAGTGGGATTATTTGAGTAGCCCCTGCCTTTCCTTTTGTGGAAATATTCAGAATTTTTTGGTTCAGAGTTGACGAAGACAAGTTACATGTCACTCCAAACTATTAAATATGTTGTAAGTGACGGGAGAGGGAGAGCATGTCATGTTGTAAGAGAAAAGTGTACATTGCTAGTACTACTACTACTACTACTACTACTGTACTGTGTACACTCAAGCATGAGAGTCGACTGGAAACTACTGTACATAGGAAGTCGTAAGGAGGAAATGTTGAAAAAAATACTACAACCATTTCATTTCATAGGTTTGGCGTGTAGGAAGACGATGACGATCAGGATGACGGTGAAAGTATAAGACCACAGAATGTCGAAAAGAAGATGACAGGAAAAATAGAGGAAATGACATGCATTTCGGATGAGAGTGTAAGAGTTCGGAATGAAAAACGACCCAGGCCAGGTCTTGTTCCGTCCCTCGAACCCTAAACATGCAAACCAAGCTTCCTTGCTTGGAAGACAAGACGCTCAAAAGGGAAAAAAAACTTGGGGGAAGTCTTCAAAAAGATATTTTTCTTTTTCTTGACGAAACAAGGTCTCCATATGTACATAGTGTATGTATGTATTGTATGTATTACATGTGTAAGTCTAAACTTCCAAGACTCTCCTGTCTATTTGCATATCATTTCACGGATTTGATCTCTTGTGCATCCGTCAAGACCCAAGACGACCGTCTAAGCTTAGAATGAAACATTCTTCCACCACGTTTCATCATCTGTCTCATTTTTTTTATACAAGTGTGGTCGAATAACCTTGAAAAATTACTCATGGTCGTACTGCTGTAGTTTTGTACCGGTTCCCTACTGTGTTTCTATGTCTTTTGATAAAAATGCAAAATTTCTCTTGGAAAAAATGCACTCTTGCCTTATAAATGCCTTATAATGATTCGAGGGCTAAAGGGTCCATTTGTTTTAATAAAATTAATGTTTTTGAGCTTTATGTTTTTTTGAATGAGCTAATTTGTAGAGAAAGATTGAGTTTCGGCGTTGCTTTGAATACAAAATATTTATAGATTAATTTTTGGCATTAGCGGTTAAGCGTACGTAGCCGTGCTGTAGGAAGGAAGGAAGGATTTGTATTGTGGTAAAGTAATCTACACTCGAGATCAGGAGTGAGTCGACAAATCCAGAGCAAGAGTCGAAAATTAAGTGAACCACCTCTCGCACTCACGAATACGAATACGAAACGAAACTGACTTTCTCTGACTCTGGGACTCCACACTCTCATATGTCAAGACTCGGGGTTCATGCACTTACGTACTGCTCTCCCTCTACATACAACAACAACATGTATATTTAGAATGAACTCGGTCCATGCGGTTGTTGTGAACTAAACTCGGTTGTCAACAAAAGTATGAAGAGGAAAGTGTGCTTTTGTCAGATCAAATTAATTCTATTCACCCGTCTTGTTTCCACTCTCATATTAAACCACCGGAACCTTTCGTCCTTCCCATTTACTTGATTATCCTGTACTCCCACGGGATCTAAAATTGAAATACAGCTTTTTCCTTGAGCCCAAAATTAACACTTTTGTGCGGAGTGAGGAAAAACCAGAATCTGTCAGGGTCTGTGTCAGTGTCAAGCTAACCAGGTCATCAACATTTTTCAACGGAATGGGCGGGCAATCCCACCCATTTCACTTGACCATTGGCAATAACCAAAATTCATAACGTTGCACCATTTTGTACTAACGATAAATAAATGCTGGTACTTAGAGTTTGACCATGACTAACAATTAAGTATTCAGGCTGGGTTCAAATTTTGGGCAATGGATTATTTTCAGTACAATAATTCCAATGACTTGTGTTTTAACACACTCTGACGGCCGGAGTAAAAATTTTATTACGAATTTCCTCATTTTACCTGTAATTTCTGAAATATCATTCATACATATCTGACAAAATGAATTTTCTCTCAAAATGATGTTAAGAATTCGAATGAAACGGAAGAAGAGCACCAGCACGTGCACGTGTACCGCCATTTCATTTGACGTTCATTTTCGTTTGATTAAATGTAAACTTTGTGATTCATTCTCTCTTTCTCTCTCTCTTGTTGGTCCATATTATTAGAATCTCACAATCAGTGGAGTGTGTCCGTGTCTGTAGGGCTGTCTGTCGGTTTGGGCTCCCCACCGACTGCTGTCGAGTAATTAAAGACTACAAAAGCTGGAAGTTGAAGGAATTAAAGAAATTGAACGGAGTCGGTCCTCCTCGTCGTCGACGTCTGAGGATGACGTGAACGTGAAAGTCCGTATGTTCTATTTGAATGAGAATTTTGGTGGTGGTGTTGAGTTAAAGGAGAGTGAATGAGTGAATGAAGGAATGAATGAATTGTTTCCCTCATCCTCCTCGTTCCAAATCGATCAAATTCAAAATGTTGCGAAGGACTCTGGGTTTTGTGGTCGGGTTCTCTTCAACATCCGCCTTCACAGTCCATCATTCCATGGGAGCGGGTATTTGCCAAGTAGGAGGCTCAATATGCCTCCACGCTACACGCCCTAAAATGCTCCCACTTTTGGAAGGTTATTTGGGTGTTACCAAAATAGACACGAATTCCATAGATTTCAATGGCACTGTATCATAAATAAGAGCTCCAAATATTTGTATGAGGTTATGGGCTCAAATTCCAATGCTGTGGACATTGAAATCGACTGAACGTTATCTGGAGAAAGTTGAACTTTCTCCAAATAACTTACCAGAAATTAATGTACGAATTTTTTTGGAATTAAGTATTCCGGCCGCACACATTTTTCCTATTAGTGGTAGTGGAAACATATGTTTTTGGTTTTTGATTTTAAGAGTGTTTTTCTCGGTGAACGCATTCAGAGGTGAGTGAGTGCATTGTAATGCACGGGAATCTAAAGACTCACTGGACCGAGAAAAAAACCTATGAAATTTCTATTTCCCTGCCTTTCGTATTAGAAATCATGAGTTGGTGGAGTTCAGGTCACAGTCCACACACTTGACCCATAAACCATCCTTGAGAACACTACGTTACTTCTCCACCCTAGGCCACACACAGACACAGACACACCAATGAATTTTTTAACAAAGGCGGCCTAATTCTTCTCACGAAGCTTCTAAATTTAAGAGCCAGTCATTTCATTTACTGCAACACTACCTTCCTATCTACCTACCTAAGAAATTTAGTGCAGCAGGAGCAGTGCAAAAGTTTTATAGTCAAAAATAAAAAAAGTTTAACGCCATATTTAAATCCAAGAGGTGTCTATGTATAGCTCCACCCCTCGGATTCCGTTAAATTCTACGAACCCTCTCATGAATTCCCTTTGATCGAATTTTGATTAAAAGGAGGGAAATTGACAAACTCAAGTGGATCCTTGATTTGACTTTTACTGAATAAATGAAATGACGCTCTAATTCTTTAGTCACAGTTCTGGTGAAAACAGAACAGTGTGTTTCAACAGTGCGGTTCAAAATTTTAGCCCTTGAATAAAATTTCCAAAATTATGTGAGGAATTTTGCCCCATTTTTAAAAAAAATAACTGTCCATTATTTCTACAAACTTTAATAAATAAGTTTTCTTAAAATTTTCAGATTAGGCGAGGAGGGTAAAATATTTTTGAGTCACCCTGTAGATTGTATAGAAACATAGGATGAAATTTTGGCAGATGCTATCCAAAGTAGCTACCCGGGATATACATAGAATAAATTCTGATATCCTTTCCTAGAGTATACCCATAAGGTATAGGCAGGCATAGTATATTTTGATAAGTGGTGTTGTGGATGAGATGACGCGGTTGGTTTTTGGATTGATCCGTAATTTCATGGGCTGAAGGAATTTAATAAACGTGAAATGTTTGGGTTGGTTTTCGAGCTGACACGGTAGAAAGTTGGTGGTGAAAAGGAAAGGAAGGGAAAACTGAGGCTTAGCCAGATTTTCTCTTCATGGTTGACTAGGCTCCATTTTGTATAGACAATTTGCTAATGATTTATGCTCCATTGTAGTTCCTTCACAAGAGCCGAGCCTTATCATCCTTTTTATCCCATACACTCCGTTCGTTCCTTCCTTCTATACCCATGGAATGGAATGGAATGGAGAAGATCAAGGGTTTTTTACCCACGCCAAGCCACAAATGCCAATCCAATGAAGTCGTTGACAACATGTTATCCTTGTGCATGAACTACGGCCATCTTCATCACAACAAATACAATGACCTAATTCCTTATGTTTACAAACAAATTTTAGATATGGATTTTAACATACATAGTGGTATAGTGGAATAGAAGACTTTTTGACGTAGAGCAGTGTACGTCGGAAATGACCGAATACAACCCCGGGGTTCTAATTGAGCCCGGGCTTGTATTTGGGCCCTTGGTTGAATTCTGTCGTTAAGGGTAAACTCTCTATGACTTTAAGGTCCCCTTTCACAAAAAGCCGAGTTATCGAATTTTCTGAATTATGACAGATCACTACATTTGAATTTAATTTCCATCCTCTATGGACCAAGTTACGATCATTAGTACATTATAGAATTACTTTTTACACATAATCACGTTTCATTTTCTC
>JAQIXO010000363.1:0-22073 GCA_034700305.1 Protaphorura armata
ATGACATATTAATTTACAAACACTCGAAAACATGTACAATTCATAATTCATTTTTTATTGTATGGGCTAGTCTCGGCATCATTTGCCGTGACATTATGGCCATCAAAATTACATAATATTATTATTTGCAATGAAACCACATTTCGGGGTTTTACAGTATTTTATGAAATTATATATGCAGTCTCAAGAATCAAATTCTTTAGACAAACTAACGGCGTGCTTCATTCGATGGTTGAGCTCTTGAAGCATCACCATTATCAAAATAAGTTTTGATTGTGTGAATTCCCAGTCCCAAGTTTCTCAAACGTTCCTGTATGTCACTCAAAGTTTGCTGACATGCATCGCACATCGGAGTTGGTTCAGGATCAGACATGAACGCCGGAGTTTGAATCGCAACTGATCAAACATTCGACGAACACGACACAGGCGACTGATCATCGGGCCCCGTCTCTGAAAATATCAAGAATTCATGTAAAATGTTATTCAGGCAAATTAAACCATCTCGGTGTGCAAAGCGTTAGCATTTTAATTTGGAGTGTTAATTAAAACACATGAACATTGATATTTATGTGCATCAACAATTATACTAGAGAACCGTGATAACATGCACATGTACAATGCACTACCTATTCTTCCTTTCACAGTGAAAGCAAGCAAATAGAAGCCTAGAGAACGTACCGAAAATTACCCTTACTAAATAAGTAGTAATTCATTGTAATCCTAAGTCATCGAAACTTCGAACACTGACCAGGATGAAATCTGTAAAATTATGCTAACTTACTACTTACTAGGAACTGGGAAGCACTAATCCCCTTATATGTACTTAACTATTACCTATAAATACTAAAGTGTGACAAACTAACATTTCCACATTGTCAACCGATCTGTCCAGAAATAATATTTTATCAACTTACCGGGTGCATTCGGAGCGTGACGAAATGCGTAACACGTGGAAATTGCCCACATATGTCTATCCATCCAAGAACAGGATCGTTAGAAAACCGGGTGCGATCACGAGCATGACCATGACCTAATCCGACCGCCATGACGGGCAATGGCATATCTGGTTCAGTGGAAGTACCAATAGTTCTCCTGTTTAGCGGGATTCAGGATTCCCTCAAGAGGTCTGAAGGGAATTTTTAAGAAAAAAAGTATTGTAACTTTGAAATGTGATTTTCAGAAAACCCGATATTTTTTTGTTTAACTCGCCCACGAGTTCCAGTTCCTTCCATTCGTTTCTATGAAGGGCTTCCGCAGCTGTCATGTAGGCCGCAAATGCCTTTTCTAACTCTGGATTCATTTTTAAAATCTATCAAATTTGTAAATATTTGCTTGATGTTTTTATATGTCGATAGATAGTGGACCGTACTTTAATCACGCAACCTTACTCCTCGGGAAATAAATCGAGACAAGCAAGACCATTTCTCGTTTTTTAAAAAAATATTTATTTTTGTGATTTTCAAGAATTTATAGCTGAAGTTAGAGTTCCAGTTTCAACAAAAGTTTTTCCCCATTTTAGGATATTTGTACAAATACTACATTCTTATTATCAACGCAGTCGGAGATGGCTCATTGGATGTGCAGTTAAACTTGGTGTAAAATAGTTATCGCACTTGGTTGGTTTTGTTACACCATGTATATTCATTTGATTAAGATCTTATACATTTTTGTGAGTCATCGCGAAAACTAAAATAAGTTTTGTTCACATAAACACACTTCATTGGAAGAGTATTAAATTAACTCTCAACGGAAACACGTTTTGAGTTTCCGTCCTGACCTTATGACATCCATGGCTAATTCCCATGAAATATTATTTTCTTCATCTTCTGATTAGTAATTCTAATATTATCATTTCAGTCATCGTTATACAGCCCTGTTAAGTGCTGGGAATGCTGATGTCAACATTTTACATGACAGTTAAAGCAAAACAAATAAATACAAAGAACATGCACGGCTTTTATAAATGTCTGGTGTCGAGCCGGCGAGAGCTATAAATGCAACACACACCAAAATAATTCCAGGCTCAATTGGCTCTTATAATTTTCTGTCGCGAAGTGTCAAACTATTTCATGTTCTCCGAGTTCAAGGGTAAGCATAGTGATCCCGTGTTCATGCATTTCATTGAAGTAACACTTTTCATTATTATGCAAGGAAATCGAAATTGTCCACCGCCATACATCACCCCTTCATTAGTCCATCCATCTCGGCTTAAGATTCTATTATAATAATTTCATGTCTTTTAACCAGACAATCAGAACAACACAGGAATGAATATGCTAATATTCTTTAACCAGCATTTTTATTTTACGAAGAAAATTAAGGGGAGTCCAGGGGAGTGAATTGAACTGCTGAATTGCACTGCTGGACAATGAACTGCTGAGAGATAAGCAAGAAAATATTATGTAAACATTAATTTCAAAAAGTGAAAGTGTATGATTGTCTATCATACCCTGCTGAATTAATTAAAAGAGAGAAAGAAGAAGATGTAATTTTTATAGTATTCATGATGATAAACCGTATTTGCGTCTCACTAAATCAAATTCTGATTCAACTTATTTATTTGTACCTAAAATTATCATGATTCATCTTCTCTTATAAAACTGTTTTCCCTACCTTCACCCATTCACGTAAACAGTAATAATTTACTTGTTGATAACAGAATATTGATGTGAATGCATTGTCCATGTTCAGTATTACACTTTACACTTCAAGCTTTATTTATGCTCGTTGCTAGAAACAGCTCAATTCTAAAATATTTGGCCATAAGGCCATAACGCATGTAGCTCAGAACATTCTTCATCCACTTTAATCTAAAGCATTTTTATATTAGCTGCATCTCAGGAAACTCCCTTGTGTAGGAATAAGCCATACCTTTCTGATTTATTTCTCTCCTTCCAATTTATAATGGTGTGTAGAATGTTCTGGGATATTTTATAATCATTAACATAATGCATTCTATTTCATAGTTTATTATGAGCCAGGTTAGTCTCGTTGATTTCGTATAAGGTTGGTTAGGCAGTTATTATTTAGTATTTCGTGGCAATTATTTATGTGATTTTTATAATGATAAACTGTTTATATAAATTTTCTTGAAGGAGAATCTCATATGCTGACATAATCCCAATATATAAACAGAAATGTTAATTTCTAGAGGATATGGAAATGGATGGACTCTAAAATTTTCACTGTACATTTTAAATATTATGGTGTCTCCAGAAATAAAAGAATGCACGTCACTTTTTTTTTTTTATAGAAAAGTCATTCGTTAGACGTTATGATTACACTAACAGTTACAACTACAACTGTAATGTACGTGTAAGGCTTGCTGAGTTTAAAAGATCAAATTTTTCCTATTTTTTGTATTTGTGATTGTGAAAATTAAAACGTACACTTCTGAATGAGTCCAATATTCCTGTGAGCTATCAAAAAGTATTGAAGAAATTAAGAGCAATATATCATCCTTACGTCGACATGGACTATATAGTGAAAAATTAAATATGCAGGTAATACCTTCCACTAGAATGAGTTTTACAATGTCGGTCTTTTTTATTCCATTCAATTTATATTATTAAATTAAAAGTACTTTCTTATTTTTAACAGAACTAACCGAATACGAAAATAATCTGATTTGCAAAAGTTATTGATTGTACAAGTTGATTCATTGAAATAAAGTTAAGCACTTCTTCCATACACATTCATTGACATTTGATTATATTATATATATTATATTTTCATTAAACACAAACATCCTTTTATAATTCCATTTTAAATGAATGTAAAAATATTGTACAAAACTACAAAATATAATACATACAAAATTGTTATATTATCTAATTGCAAAAGTATTGTCCCATTCTATACAGTGCCTGCTAGTACAGGAAAGTTAGACGAGAAAGCATTTCGAACTCGTCACTGCCTCGTTCATTCATTAATAATGAATTTATTTCTA
This sequence comes from Protaphorura armata, assembly GCA_034700305.1. Taxonomy (NCBI): domain Eukaryota; kingdom Metazoa; phylum Arthropoda; class Collembola; order Poduromorpha; family Onychiuridae; genus Protaphorura; species Protaphorura armata. The sequence goes on from JAQIXO010000363.1 coordinate 3,950, forward strand.
CTTCAACTGTAGTATCAAATTATTAAATTAAATAACAAAAGTTAGTAGACTAAACATTAACAACATATAATAAAAATATTAAATGACTGCTACTATTAATTCTTTAATGCTTTACTTAGTTTACTTATGACAAACGATTTTGATTATACAACTTAAATAAAATAGTCTTGGAAGGCGCAAAATAAGCAAGACAGCATGGGATGAGAGCCCATACGGAAAGTACGGACGTAAGCTTGCAGAACACCGGAAAACGTACGTTTACAAGCGTATACAAGTTTTCATAAATCTGACCTAGGCATTATTTTTGAGTCAAGTACATTTTTCTGTACTCAAGCTTCCCATAAGGTGTATTGGTTTCATGTTTGTAAGGTTGTTGGTACGTTTCCCAATAGTTGTTTCAAAGCATGGCATGGGTTAGGATTCTAATTAATTATGTTAAATTAAAGTCAATTAAATTATGTAATCAACAATTTCTTACTCTACTCATGAGTAAGCGAATCAGTGTTTCAATCCCCAAATCGGTTTGAAAAGGGCAACAACCCGTTCCGCGAGTGACTAGGAAGACACGTCACTAAGTTAATATTGATGTGCCGAGGTGCACTATTTTGTGTAACGTTTCAATGAAATGAATGAGGAAAAGAAACTAGTAGAATTGAGCACTATTTAAGCTTGAAACAGAGTAATTGATACAGTAGACGTTGCAAAAACAATAATAAAGACTACTTAATTGGCCGATTCACTTATCTACATTACAAAATCTTGAAGAAATTGAATAAACCAAAATTCCAGTAATGAATTAAATTTACTTTACGACAATTTTACAAAATTGATGATAAAAATAGTAAGTTACGAATGAGACACGTTTAGGAAGAACATCGAGGTCTTTGGAAAATTTCTATACGGCGTAGCAAATAATTGAATTAAGAGTTTTTTTATCCTTTGGTTACTCTGTCCGTGTGCTTTCAATAAATTCTTACGAGAGTAGATGGTTATATTGAAGCTGGTATCAAAATTAGCGACCGACAGTGACCAGAATGATTTCGTTCAAGTCATTCGGTCATTCATTTGTTTAGAAAACTGTTTAGAAAACTACTTTAATAACAAATAGTTATTATAGGTTAAATAATTTAAAAGTCAACGTCCAGTTCACTTGATCAGTCGAAGAAATATTGCGTTTCTTGCTTGTAATCCTAGATCAATACTTGGGAAGTCTTCCTGAGATCTGACTTGCCAACGCATGATACCGGAGAAAGAAAGATCCATTTAGAAATATAGCTGTACTTGCTTCTAATTCTAGATGAATACTTGTGAAGTAGTCGTGAGATCGGAATTGTCAAAGCACGATGTCGGAGAAAGAAGGGTACATTCAGAAATATAACTGTTTTCGGTTGTAATCCTAGATCAATACTTGGGAAGTATAGGGAAGGATGAAGTAAGATGAAGTCCTTACAAACGCATGGAAACAATTGAGTTCTAACTTGCCGACGCACGCTGACGAAGAAAGAAGGAAATATAACTGTTTTTGCTTGTCATCCGGATCTCGTCATCCGGATCTTGTGATCGGACTTGCGCTTGCAAAACGCATTGATGTGTTCCGAATTTCAAAGAAGACTATGGAACAAAAAACGTCCACTGAAAACACTAATGCAAATGCGTGAACAATATCGCCCTTCCTTTGAAAAGTATCTTGAGTCTGGAGGGTCTATTGTATGGTATCGGTTGTGGCCGGGCCGACACGTAGAGCCATGCTCATTAGAAAATCAGATTGTGTCACTCACAATCCGTAAGAAATGGAATTGTAAAGAATCTCTTGTGGAAATGGAAGTTTCAAAGAGATGCCTTACGTGCGTACACTAATTAACTGTTTCATACCCATTGTAAAGTATCAACTTTAATTAAACAGACCGAGTGAAGTGTTGGACATGTTCATATATGATATACGTCAGAATAATAAACACGATTAATTCAACGTAACGACAGCAACGACATATTTTGAGCAATTTTGTTTTCAATACAGATATATCTGTTGATATCTTGTGTTCGCATTTAAAATGAGGCTGAGTGGCTACTATATCATATTCCATTACTTGGTTAGTACTATCAACTTTATTCTCAAACTTATTGTTTAATTATATAATAAAAATTTATTCAAATTTCAGATTTGCGCTATGTTCGGTAGTTCATTTTACCAGAATGTTGGGTACGAAAGTATGCCTCATAGGTGCAACATGTACTCGTCTATTTGCACGGCGTTATTTACACCTGCGTCTTCAAACTTTCAACCTGTGCCTTCTAGACCGACCAACTAGTACGAGTGAAATGTTTGACATGTTCAGTGAGTTAATTAAAGTTATATATAATTCATATATGATAGATCGACTTGATAGAATGTCGGTTGAAAATTTGTGTAAGAAAATGTTAATAAGAACTGTCCGTTTAGCAAAATATAACACCATGTGTCATCAAACTACAAAAGATGTATTGGTTAGGCAATAAATTATAAAAACTACATTACCGGTAAATACAACTGAATACCGAAGTACTACGACAACAGTGGCTCACTACACGACTACTAAACACACCATAACCGTGGGGCTAGCATCGAATGAAATCGGTAATAAACCAGAAGAGATAGATGATAGGAAAATGCTGACCTATTTATTCTAAATTGGGGTACGCGGAGCCACTTTTTATAAATATTCAACTTGTTCCAGGTGGCAACAGTAGCCTTCTTTTGTCGATTTTAACTCCTAACCTGGTCATTATGGTAACCATGGTCATTACATCCCGTCATTACGGCGTGGATTTGCTACGGTGAGAGAGCTTGTTCGCATCTCCTTCGAATTTTGACAGAGCAGAAACAACTATGTGAATGGGAATCTTGACTATGCTGACCCAGGAAACACTTTTTATTCCGTACACATAAGTACATTCAAATCGGATGAGAGAGGGCGGCAGACAAGTCCGCCAAAGTCATTGGAGTCGATTCAACCGTATTCACTCATGTCAAAAAGTCTTACACTATGCACTTTTGAAATCCTGAAGCTGAAGCTTCGTAGTACTTCGGGTGAGCACTGGAAGTAGCTTCAAGCCGATGTGGTTTTGGAGATTCTGCTCAGAGAAACCATGAGAGAAAGAGCAATCCCCATTACTAGTCAAAATCAAAAACGGTACTCGACCTATCGTACCAGTGTTCGTACAATCTTGGAGTCTTGGACCAGTTTGGTAAAGAGCACATTAATCGTCAGACAGAATTTTTGGAAAGTCACATTTATTCCGAAAGATGGAATGATGCATATGAGGTCAGTTTGATCACATTTTCTTCACCTATAATTAAATCTTTAACAACTTGACACTAACAAGGGAACTCCTACCCTGGTCATAATTTTTATTGTCGTAGCCGTAATTCTTACCTCTCGTCATTATGGATGGCTTTGATTCTGCGAGAAAGCTCGTTCGTTCCTTCGGATTTTGACAGAATGATTTGCCCTGTGGATCATAACGTAGGTCTGTGATGTGCAAATGTGTATATCCACGAGAGAGATAAAAGAATATTTCATATCCTACTTAACCTATGAAAATTCAATAATTATTAAACTCGTTGTTATGTTTTTTGAAACTATGTTCCTTCATCATAAAATCCTCGAAGGTAGATTTAAAATATAACAGATTGACTTTTGTAATTTGAGAATGCACATTCTCTAAAAGAGTATTAAACGAATCCCGGCACTGTACAGTTTGGAAAGACTTGGTACAGGCTACGAACAAAGTTTGGACTCTATATTGACAAGCAGGAATCTCCTCAAGAGTTTTCTTAGGATTGGAGATCGAAGAGTAGTGATAACATGAAGATTTGATTATAATTATCAAGTCAGTTGAAAACACATCTGAAAGTTTGATGTACACTTCAAACATGATTTTCGGAGTCGGAGATTCTTTTGTGTGCGATTTATTTCTACTCGGAAAAGTTCGTTGAAGAAGCAAAAGAGTGTTAAGAAATCCTTACAGGATTCAGAGATGAAATAATTGAAAAAAGTGTTGCTACATATTATTGAAAAATATATTCTCGACATTGGCCAATTCTACTGCTGCTGTATCTTGCTTCAATTGGGTAAGATTACTGAATTTAATCTTGACTATGCTGACCCAAGCAACACTTTTTATTCAAGTTAATGAAAATCAACGGAGTCGAAGAGCTGTGTTCACTCATGCCAAGAGGCCTTATACTATCCACTTTTGTATTGCCGAAGCTCAACTTTCGTAGCACTTTGGGTGAGCATGGGAAGTGTAGCCTCCAGCTTAAGCGGGTTAGGAGATTTTGCGTTAAAAAACCATCAAGCAAGTCTACCTGAACTATCGAAACGATCGCGCGGAGAATTTATCGGTGGTAATTTGAATTGTTATAAAAGGTTTCTATATTCTAACTTATTGTATGTAATAATCTTGGGTGCTGTGTCCACTTCGTTCGTGTTCTTTATCAGATTCATTTATTTCTACGATGATGATGGCATGGCTGCAATGGGTGCCGACAGGTAATAGAGACTAAGAATGGGAATGGATTAGGTCTCACGGCGTGGATGTAACTTCACGCTGACGAGGTTCTGGTGACATTCTTTTATTATTGCACTACGGACCGCTTCACGGAATACGTAAAAGTGCGTGTTGTAAGTTAATTAAAGTTATATATATATGATAGATCGTCGGGATAGAATGTCGGTTGAAAATTTGTGTGAGAGAATGTTCAGAAGAACTGCTCGTTTAGAAAAATATAACATCATGTTACTACAAAAGATATATTTGTTAGGCAATAAATTATAAAAACTAAATTACCGATAAATACAAGCACAGCATTCAGAACTACTGTTTCAAAGTCTTCAACTGTGTGAGATACACTATTTATCGAATCTAAACTCCCTATTTCTTTACTTGCACTTGTTTGAGACATCTACACTGTTATTCCAACCGAACATGTCGGAGGTGAGATTACAGACATTGGCGACACTCGTGAATTGGGTAAGATACTAATCAAAATTTGTACGACTTTAGAATTGAATAAGGGGCGCAGCGATTCTGATAAGGAAACTCTAACCCTAACCTTCGTAGAGTTGTGGTCAACCCTAATTTATTGAAACATCCTTGCAGACACTTTCCGATATACACAGGTTAATATATTAATTACTTATAGATATTTCTGGAACGTACACGCCGTATGGTACTACTGGGCAACGACAAACGTGGAGCCCACTACAAACACGATTACGAAACACATCACAACCGTAGTGCCAACAACAGATGAAATCCGTAATAAATTAAAATCAGAGGAGTGAGGGCGGCAGACATGTCCGCCTAAATCATTGGAGTTGATTGAACTGTGTCCACTCATGTCAAAAGGCTTACACTATCTACTTTTGTATTCCCGAAGCTCAAATTTCGTAGCTCCCAGCTCACGCGGTTTTGGAGATTTCGCGCAGAAAAACCATCAAGCAAGTTTACCTGAACTATCGAAACGATCTCCCGGAAAATTTATCGGTGGTAATTTGAGTTACAATTAACAACATGTCACGTCTGATGTAAAAATCTTGAAAATCGAAAGTCACTACAAATGCGTCTCTTCAGAAAGTATAAGCTAAAAATTCGTTGCATAATTGTGTCAGCTACAATATGTTACGTAAAAATAATCGTGAGATGTTCGCTTGGTGCGTTTCAGTCGCAACTTTGCTAACATTCCTGACATCCTTATACTTGTTGAACATAAAACTTACATTTAGATTTTTTATTAATTATTAAGTTTTATTTATTTCACTGTGTTCACATGTGAACACAGTGAGAGCACGCAAACAATGTTCGAGATCATGATGATTAAATTTCACGGAAATGGGAATATTTCCGATGGCGATGTCTCTAAAATACCACAGAACCTGGTTCTCGTCCAGATAAAATTTACAACCCTCATTGGTGACCAGACCCTGGAGACGTTGGATTCACCTGAGATTTCTTGTGACGCAAGTGACTCAGAAATCAATGAAAAGAAAAAGAAAGTTGGCCTGACCAAAGACCCGTACGATTACCTATTTTACCATGATTACTCGGACTCGGACTACTATGATGACTTGAACAAAATGGACCAGGACACAACAAAAAGGATACAAAAAGAGGTTTGAACTGAAGTATCAAAATTAGCTTCGACCACAGAACGAAGGGGAAAATAACGTCGTAATTTAGAACCGAACAACGTGTTTCCATTTGGGAAATGAGAGGATATCTCTGACATTATGTAAAACAGCCAAAACTGTAGAAGTCGAGCTCTGTTGACCTGGATAGAGATTATTGGTCGTAATTTGAGTTGTTATAAAAGGTTAGTATAGTCTAATGTATTGTATGTAATAATCTTGGGTGCTGTGTCCACTTTATTCGTGTTCTTTATCAGATCTTTATTTCTTACCTCTATTAAAGTGTAATTTTACAAAAGTTCAATCGTTCCACCTACGCCATCTACGTATTGCTTCGATGATGATGGCATGGCTACAATGGGTGACGAAGGGTAATAGAGACTATGAATGGGATGATGGATTAGGTCTCACGGCGTGGATCTTACTTCACGCTGACGAAGTTCTGGTGACATGCTTTTATTATTGCACTACGGACCGCTTCACGGAATACGCAAGTGCGTTATGTATGTTTCAAAGAAGGTAGCTTAACAATATTAGGTATTTTCTTATAAGTGAATGACTACGGACACAATATTGAAATAGCCCACAGCCTTGTCAACTGAATTTGTCGCATTCTCAGCGTTCTCACGTTGAGTGGACGACAACAAAATCCTTATCGCCTTTATAGCTTGGAAGGTAACTCTTGCGACCTTAAACGGATCGCCAAAGAAGTCACCATGCGATTCGGGATATAAGTTAATTTAATACCTATGCAATCTTCAAGGGTACTCCGCGCTATATTTATGTACCACAAAGTGACCCTCGAAGAGTCACTGTGGTCACTCAGGTCCTTTCTTTACTTATTCTAAACATGTCACTTCAAAGAGGAACTTTTTACCCATTAGATTGAGAGATCGCCTCAACGATGGGAATACACTGCACTATTCTGCAATTTGGGAATACGTGATTCACGTTAAGGCAGATATAGGACTGAAATAACACGTACTCGCGGTATCCAAATCAGTCAATACAAAACTTCAAAACTTGACTACCTGTTTTCGAAAGACGGTGTTGGCATATCATGGGTAAGCAACACACAATAACATTAATGAGGTCTGATGGCAAACGCATACCTGAACGTTGCAAAACCCGTCCTGAACCATCTGCTGCATCCATATAGGACGTAATTACATTATTTCTAAACTAATCTATAATTATGCAGCGCGTATATTTAATCAGCATCGCTCATTGCTGATGTTTATCTGGGGAGGGCAATCAATATCTCGTGTTGAACGCTGGTTTCAGTTCACTCAAACCGGATTCTTCTTCCGGATTACCGATAACACACGCGTCAAGAATACGGAGTCGAGTCGCCCGAGAAGAAAAGGGATACTTAGCAAGCGTCATCATTAATTTGTTGATGGACACAGATCGCAATCTTCCAAACATCCATGAAACCAATACACATCTTCAATACCAAACTCGCAACACTTATGACTAACAGACTTATATTATTAGTTTTTAAACTTGGCGAAGTGCTTAGTGCTAATTAAAGCAAAGATATTCTTAATTAATATATTCGGCTAAAAATATTGAGTAACGTTACTCAACATTTTTGGTCAGAGTCGCAGCATTTGTACAAGCGTTTACAGAATTCACTGCACTGATGATAGTCCAACTTCATTTTGTATCTTGCGAGATGGCAGGCAGCTTTACCGTTGGGTGCCCCACTGTTCATCTTATTATTTCTTCATCTGTTCAGAAAAAAAAATCAAAAATGAGTGTCGTGATATAGAAATAAAACAAACTGCTTTAAGAAATTAGTGAACATTTCACTACAACATACCGTTCTGGTATTTTCCGACGGGCATTGATAAAATGCGGAACAAAGATTTCTTCACGTCATTGTAGCCATTGCATTGCTGATTGAATTGGGTCGGATTCTGTAACAAAACAAAAAAATGAATACTTATAGTTGGGTTTATTGAGTCATTAACAATTATTATTTGGATTTCTGCTCACCAATATTCATCAATCTTCCCTGGCCGTTCAAGTCGACACCTCTGATTACTAAAGAAATTGAAGGAAAGGATGTGTGTTGCAGTGTTACAGGTTACATTCTAAATCAGAAAAAAAGTAGGAGAAAGTAAACCCCCTTTCATTGTTCATTCTTACGTAAATTATATTGCGAAATTAGAAGACTTGAACTTGACCCTGGTCATTTTACTCAGGCTGGGAGACAATGAGAGAGCGTAAAATAAATAATAATGCAGTGAGAGTGAGTGTAAACAAATGTCAAGCAGTTAGTGCAGACAAAAAATGTCTCATTCTGAGAAACATCATATAAAAACATCACGTCTGTGGAAAACTATCTACTCATGTAAATATTATGAAATAGTAGAAGCAGGACTTACGTCTCCAATCACCCATGAAAATAAAACCGTGTTACTTCTCTTCATTTCTTCAATTTGGGTTTCGATGGTTTGGTTCTACCCCTCTCTTTGCCTTCTTGCTATGAATAAACAAAAAAGTACCAAATTAAACTAGGTACACAATTCGGATTCATACAACTGAAATTATTTCCAAAATTCTTACGTATAAGTAATACCAGTCATATGGTTATGGATTAACATCATAGGTACCAAGAATTTCAACACGAACATTTTGTCCAAACCCCACTCAAGACCAAGCCAGGGCAGGGCACCCGAAAGGAAATATCGCGTGTCAAGGTCCTGGTAGACATGGTCAGGCCAAGATGACGGACATCGGATCCTAAAAATACCGAGGTCAACTTTAATCCATATTCCATACAAACTGGAATTCCTGTTGTCGGCTGAAGATGTGAATTTCTCATAGGAATTACATAGTGTTACCTTAATGTGGAGAGGGATAGGATATCATGATCCCATTAATAAATTCCTCACGGTGATTGCCTGAGTCGTCTCTTGGATGTATATTTTGTATTATTTGTATATTTATATTTTTTTTTGAAAGAAAAACGCTTCTCACTTCACTCACGTATCACGATTAACTTTAAGTTTAAATAAAGTCAAGTAAAAGTCAATTAAAGAAAGAGGAATCTGTTTTCTGGAACCTGGCTCTGCACAGCCAGGTTCCAGAAAATAGAATGAAAGGTGACATAAGGAACGAGGCCACTGTTGCCCGTGGTCGATCAAAATGGCGTCCACTTCGTGTCCTCAATATTGGTTTCTCCACCTAAGAAAAATCTGAATCGCATAAGCGCCGTAATTGTAAAAAACTTGGCAATAACAAACCTCCACAGTTAAAATGAAGGCATATGGTTTTGGATCGTCCGACAAGGGAACATTTCAACGGCTCAATGCGATACTTGTCATACGACATATTACGAAACAAATGAATCTCATTGATTGGCGTTTTGAGTTTTGACTTGGGTCGTAATTCATTCTACAGTGTGCACGCATTTCTTTGAGAATTAATTTGATTTGATTTCTTTATTAGAATGCTTCAATGTAGTCGCACATGCAAGTATTTTTTTCGATTGTCTAATTTTGGCAACACAGAATTTACTTATAGAAATTACTGTCCTTTTTGTCCAAACGAGTAAAACCTCTTTCATATAACTAACAAAGATTTACATGCTTTTGTAGATTAAAAGAATTCATTTTCAACCGGTACACATAAATACATTTTTCCAGAACAGATATTAAAACTAATAGTATCATTTAATTTACCAATGCTTTGAGTACAAATAGTGTAATGAACGGGCATACTTGTTCCGTTGTGAGAAAATCAAATAAGTGTTTCATTGGGGGTGTATTGAATGGTGATATATTAGAACCAGGCCGTTCCACCCGAATCAGGATATCATGATTCATCGTATTAAACCGTTTTCTTCAACTCTAACCTGCCACGTAAGTCGTAGTTGGCTTTAGAGAAATGTTATGCACCAATACCAATTGTGACGTGGCAGCAAAACTGTACAAATTGATAACAGAATAAATGACGTTTGTGCATCATTGTCATGTATAGAATTAGTAATTTGGATATTTCATGTTTCCTGTAATCTTATTGTTATAAACAGCTAATTATGGGCATCGTAGATAAAGGTCACATGTTGTCACATGTCCGATAATTTACAATCTGCAACTTCTGTAGGTGAACTAAAATTCTGAAATTATGCAAAGTTGTAGTCCAATCATGTTAAACAAGTTATCCGCATTATACGAACCCTATACTTATTTGCAACGTCTGAAGAGTGTGGAGAGTCAAACCCCAATAATAGTGCGTACATTTCAGATTTAAAGAAACCTTTGGGTTTGTTAAATAAATGCTGTAATTTACGAGTACTATAGACCAAATGGACCCTGGATAGAGTGTATGCGAATTGAATTCCAGCTAACACATTTTCAATGCAACCAAGACCACAATATTATTTCAATTTGTCACGCTCGCTCGAAATTGCATTAGCCCTACCAAGGTTCGTCAACAAAAATAAACAAAATGCCATGTAAGGTTGGGTCATGCCCAACTTCAATGTTTCAAAAATTTGGAAATTTTCTACCCGAGCTCGCACCAGATAAGACTACCGAAAAATTGCCCCAACAACAGAAATGAAATTGAAATCTTTTAACGAAAGAATCCGAACTTATTGTGGTATTTCTCCAAAATTTCTTTACTCGACATGACAACCGATGGTATTTTGCTTATTTTTGTTTACGAACCCTGAATTTTTCCACAGCTATACTAGAATTTTGTTTACAAACAAGTTGGTGCCCAAAATCCCGCCTGACGTAGTGTATTTTGGGCACCACCCCGAAAAAACTAAGTTTTTCTTTGAGTAAACAAGCGGATGAGCCAACCTTATACATATCGGTTGTCATGTTGAGTCGAGGAATCTTGAGCCCTACAACAAACAAACATACTTGTATGTATGAACGCTGGTCATCGGACACAAATCGAAAAACAAACAAACAAACCCAGTTGGTCTGCTCATTGTCATTGCTCGTATTACATTACATATATTATCATTATACCCGTGTGAATGCATTTTTTGCTTTTTTCCTTTATCGATATCATACAGAATTTCCCCATTTCTTTTTCTGATTTTTAAGGCGCTCCTTATTTTTGTAATCATGGCTGTAAAATACAAACTTTTCTTGGGTTACAGCGTGTAGCGCATAAAGTAATTACATAATACTGCCGTTATTATACGATTTGCTAAGAAGAATCCTCTCTCAGTCAGTAACGCCCGCATATTTCATCAAATTAATTGTTGCCTAAGTATGAGAGTTAGTACTACTATAACCTGAAAACTCACGGAGAAATAAAAACACAAGATCGTTCATAAATGGAATCAAACGTTGTCATTTTATAATTAGACACAAAATTACTTTAATCATCCCACCTTCGCAGTATAAACCACTTAAAACACAAGAATAATGTTCATAATTAATATATGTACGCATGCACTTTTAGTTGAATAATGTTGCTAATAATTTTTCTATTTGTTTCGGGGACACAAGAGGGCTTCGCTGTGAATTATGAATTACGATACGACACACGACGGACATGAACTTTTTAGTAGAAAACTAATCTCAAGTTAATGTTGTTGGAAGACGAAAACACAATAAAAGATGATTTGGTAATGCATAAACCGGCTATGCGTTATCCATACAGTATCTGTACGTGTACATTTCTTAATAAACAACACGAGGAAAAGTTAAACAATTTTTTTGAACAAGCCATTTTCAAATTACACTAAATATACTATTATTTATACAATGTCCAAAGAGGACGAAGGAGAATACAACTAATTCTAAGTCCAAATAACTAATTACTCCATGAAACAACTAAATACCTAAGAAGTTACAAGAACAATATTCACCGGTATGTTTTGTTGTGTGAGATTAATTATGTAATTGACAATATTTTTAAAAAACATTCAAGTTTTCATAAAACTAATACGAGTAACATGTATTTCCCTAGATTAGAGAAAATTAATTAACAAAATTTGAATCTATATTTTTTCGACCTTTCTTTTTTAGAACATTTCTGAAAGCCACAACCTCAAATGTCATGTGCGGTGACCAGAGTTAGAATGAGAATGGATGCACAGATATTTTGCCGATATTATGTTAGGACGGACAGCTCTCCGTGGGGTGATATGAGACGTGCTATCATATATATTAATTTGATTTACGCACATATAATTACCAGCATTTCGGGTTAAGACGTTCAGAAACGAGGTCACTCATCACTTTGACAATTGCAAAATAAATCGGAAATCATATTTTAGGTCATAAGACACAACAGCCTAGTAGTGTTGAAGTTTCTCTTCCCATTTACAACCCATTTCTAAAACAGCACATTATTTTACAATAGCTAGTCAAATATGATGACTAAAATTGAAAAGTCGAATGAATGGCACCATGATTATTATCCTTCCTTCTTTGATTTTAATTACACAATCTTTAGTCTCTTTGCTGCTCTAGTTGTAAAAACTAAACTGAAACACACATCAACTACACTGTCATTACATTGCAAAAATATGGGCAAGTCACTTTCTTCCCACCATTTCGTCATTATACAACACATTATAACTTGGAACAAACCAAAACAATATAATGACAGGAAAAATTGAATTATAAAAGAAAGTCTAATTAATTATTCACAATTTACAACCACTATCGTATCATATAATATTCACACCTGAAAAAGCACACGATTACGGTACGATACAAGTCACAAGTACACTCCAGAAACCAGAATATTTTTAACCAGGCTTTTTTAATTAATGTTAATGATTACATTCAAATTCAAATTAATCTCTTACAACAGACAATACAATTTTTAGACACTCCCTGTTGAATAAGACACGTTGTATCCCTGTTCATTAAAATTCATATTCGCATTAATTTCTGAACTTGTTTGGAGTAATTTTTTTTACTGAAGCTACATGTAAGGCGAGGCGACCGAGTTTTCACTAGCATCAAGCTCACAATGACGGCTTGATTAAACTCCGTAATTAATTAATTAATTAATCCATAATCCTAAAACACATAACAATGAAATGTGTGGTGATTCCTTTTGTAAACCACTTGTTAGATTCCAAGTAAAATTTCCTTAATTTTTTTTGTTCCCATTCTTTGTCATTAAAAGTTCGTCACAAATGACACAAGGCCAGAGTCCGAGTCCTCTCACCCCACACGGCACTTGAGTCATTAATTAATATAATGTTGTACACAAGATACAAGAGGTCAGAATTTTCAGAGTTGTTTATCCAATGATTTGTTCATCCAAAAAGTTTTTCAAAGCATGGATGACAATATGGTTTATCATTCTGCTCCTTGAAAGTCCCTTTGTTCAACTGTTTAAGGCAGAAAGAGCAAACAAAATGCTCTGGATGAAACTTTCGAAACATGGCCGTGATGCACCGACCTGAAATAACAAAATTATTCAAATATCATCCATTTAGTAAATAACAGAACCGACATCGCAGCATAGAGATTCACGGCATATGAAATTTAAGTGCATTCGAAATTGAGAACCAGAGATATTACTCAAGATTGAAATGATTAGAACCAAATAAATTCTTCCTACACATGCATATCCAAAATTATCAGTTTCTGCAAATCACCCGTAACACACATAAAATAAAGAGTGAGAATCGGCAATGCAGGGAATACAGTATACTTGCATGATTATATAATATTTTTATGTTGAGTGAATTATTTTTGTAACTCGGCTGTTCTAACAAATCTATTCTGAGCTAGATAGAATAGAACTGTAACTGTAGGACTTGGGACATCCTGATCCTAGTGATGCTCGGAGAGCGATGAGTTATAAAATCGAATGACTCAAATTAAGGAAACCATGCACAGCATAGTGGAATCAGTGCAGTGTAATAATCTTAAAAACACAGACTTTAGCCTCATCTGTCTACCACATCGTTTTTGGCTCACAGTCCAACCATGCATGGCCCTCCTACATCTTTGATGGTAAAGCAATTTACAATTACTCTTTTGGACAACCTCATTACAAATTCACGTCTTCCATGATGATCTTAAATAAAAAGCCTTGAGTCTGAATCAAAAATCTGGAATAAATTTAATTCTAACGAATGACTTACCAGAAATAGGTTTATGGCAACCAGCACACAATGTTCCTCTCTTTGCATGGTAGTGAGTCTCACAGTAAGGTTGTCCATCGTGGTCAAAAAATGACCCGCCTTGGAATGGTTGTCGACAGTCCTGTACATTTAAAAAATATAGGCCAAATTAAAAATCTATCGTAAATAATACCAATTCTTACAAATTAATATGAAATCCGAATAATACTTAATTAATTATTTAATAATTATTAAAACTATTGTAAGCAAGCTCTCTGTAAACGTAGTAGGTTTAGATAAACTACACATATACATAGCTATACATAAAAGATTGGATGGCTGACATTTTAAATAATACATCGGACACCTAATTGTGTCAAGAAAATATTTCCCCGCATTGTACTCCCAATTATATATTTTCTAATCCATTTCTTACAATACGAAAATTGCGATACCGCTACAAATTGGCCGGAACAGGAGTATTGTGCTATATTAGGGGGATGAATGCAAATGTATCTATCTTCCCCGAAGACTGATCAACTGAATGGTGATAAATCATCGATACGCTATTAAAAATTCAAAAAACAGGTGAAATGTGAAAATGCAATCAATCACACAGCCACTTATAGCCAGCTTTGGTAATGGCTTGGCACTCATGCGACAGGAGTACGCTTGGTCACCTTGGCCAAGGTCTAATATTCGGTTCAGTCGGTGTACCCAGTGTAATTTGTTTCACGATTAGAACAGCCTCCTGCCTTATAATTTGTCTCATGTCTGAAGTACTGCACAAAATCAATAAATCCTGTGAAAGTCAGATGCCGATACAAAATAGGGTCAGGGTGCACAAGTATTTGTGACGTACAAGGCATATATATAAATACAGGGTTAGGGTATAATGATCGGGGCACAAAATGATACCATATCGTATCAGCCAAACCAGCTGGTTGCAATAATAATTTTCAATAGAACTCCAAGGATCAAAGAGAACGGATGATGCAAATAGCCACGGAGTCAATTAATATGTTACTCCCGAAAACCGGAACTGACCTATATTTTCTAAAAATGCCTTAACACTAATTAAAAGATGGCGCCTGCCTGAGATGAACTCATCTAATTATAAATCTACTGATTGGGAGTTTTAATCAGCGGAACCATGTTATGAAAATATTAACAGGTGGGATTCTGTCAGTGCCACTAACAATAAGACCGGCACAGCCACTGGCCTAATTTCTGCCAAGATTTGGACTGATCATGTGTATGATAATCTCATCTCAGTGCAACCCAGTTCTTCTAGATTTCGACTAGACCCAGGGCCAGGGCATCTGGTCTTTTTCTAATGTATAAAAGTGTGAAAACCTTGAAGGAGGCCATGTGCTACGGAGCTCACCATGTGAATGTGAATGTTTCAAATTCACAATAAAAAAATCGGGTTAAATTATTTTGAGACGAAAGGATCTATTTAAAAGACAGGTGTAATGTGTCGTAATTCAGGGGGTGGAGGGCACGAGGGGCCACACCACAACTATACGCCGGCACGGCACAGGGGACAACTATAAATGCAGCTAGTTACACATTTTTTTTTGTTTATTCAGTAGACGAGAAGAGATTTCCTAATAGGAGAAGAAGCTTCCCTTAGACGATTTTCTGGCATGGGTTACAAAATGTGACTATTTTTAGATGACTTTTTTTTTGCAATTTCCCTTTTCTCCAAGATCACTTGTCTCAGACAGGGAGACTAGGCCCGTAGCGAATCATTTGCCAAAAAATTGATACTTTACAGAGCTGTATTTTCCTACCTCTGCCGGAGACTTTATTCTTTACTCTAGTTTCCTAATTTTTTCCCTAAACAATTCAATGCTTCCTCCCACTACTGCTCATCTCCCCTAGAACTAAACACGGTCAAAGTCAGGGTCACGGTCACGGTCATTTCGCCGGCCGGTCGACCACGTTGTCACAGTCACGTGACATTGACGCCACGTGCGTGTACGGACTACTTCCTACTTCCGGCTTCCGCCTTTTCTATCATTTTTTTTTTATTGTTTTTTTTTGGGCTGTGCAAAGCCTTTATTTTATAACATCAGCTCTATCACTAATTAAAATTTACAATCAAGTATGCCAAAGGTGTATTTTAAATTGTATGCAATGAATGGATGGATGGACTGATACAGATCGGGTCAAGTCAGGCAAGGACAGGTGGGGTCAAGGGGAAAGAATTTATGGTAAGGAAGGGCCAAAATTTCATTGGTATTTATGTGAATAAAAATTCAGCAGCATATTTTTTGGCTAAGGCCAAACAAGTCATCATCTCATCAAATTGCTCATGCCTGCTGTCATCAACGTCATAAAAAATGCACTGGCAGATTTTAATCAACTGTTCCGCTCAATTTACTCATGTTAGCGGTAAACCCGGAGAAGAAAAAAAATTTCCGACTGCTGCTGTCAACATCAAAAATTTATCATTCACAAAATAACCAAATCACTAGTTAAAAATAATTTGGGGGTAACAAAACAAAGTTAACCCGAAGGAAGGGTTAACCCCAACACCTCTGCTCTGACAAAATACGTATGTAATGTAATGTAATACTTTTTCCAAAAAGAAGTTGAAAACTTTTACAATTTTTTTTTATTCTTTGTTTTAAAAGCTGATTATTTTATGTGTGTATTGTATGTGGTATAGAGAATTTGGTATAAGTTGTAGTCCCATCATTCATCTTTATTTTTCAGTCCTCTTCTTCCTCCTCATCATCTTCATCATCTTCATTGATGCCCAAACATTTCGGACACACGGGCTTCGACTCAACTGTGTAGAATGATGTTCCACCGAATGACTTTTTACAGTCCTTTAGGGGGTCAAAGGTTGCTTTCCAATTAAAATTGTCCCAACAAGATATGCATGCTCTCTTAACTAATTACTCTCCTACTTATTATGATCAAAAACTTGTCCCTGCGAATAGTGAAAGAAAACAAAAAATATTTGCTTACCCGACAGACGAAACATTCTGGATGCCATTGGGCGTTCAAAGCCGTGATGTAGTTGTCCGTGATGGGTTTTGTACAACCACCGCATTTAGGGGCAAACAAGGCCAAATAGTCTGTCCGGCAGTAAGGCTTACCATCCTTCTCATGGAACCCATCTTGTCCAAATTGTTTTCCACAATGAGCACAGAAAAAGTGCTCGGGATGCCAGTTTGTCTCGAGAGCTGTCACACATTTCTATTTGGGATGAAAGAAATTACAAAAGAAAAATCATTAGGACATTATTATAGTTAGGCTCAACTTCCAACATACTCCCTCCCTTGAAAGGGTCAGGTCCTTACATCCAGAATAGGACCGTTGCAGTAGGCACAGCGCGGGGAGTACAATTTATGATAGTCATCTTCACAATAAGGTTGACCTTCACGTTCGTAAAAGTTCTTGGAGCCCAACTCTTGTCGGCAATGATTGCACGTGAAGTGTTCCGGATGCCAAGCTTTCCCTAAGGCTGTGACCACCTGATCAAAGCAAAAAAAACAATGGTCCAAAATATAATCAGATTTTTGGCGACAATGTGTTTCGAATTCATGATTGGTCGGCATGAATGCTTCGATTTGTGATTGGTCGGTCAACCAGTAGCGCCTTGTTTACCTGTCCAATAATGGGCTTGTTACAGGCCGCACAAACACCCTTTTGCGTCGCACTAACTCCACTTTTGTCCATGCTAGCCTGGAGATTACCAAGCATAGAATCCAACTGCTGAGCCTTTTTTGGTTGTTGCACTAGACTACTCTCTTGTTTCTCCTTGATCTGTACAAATGACCAAAAAAATAATTAAATCAAATAAAAACTTCAATAATTACAACACTCTATTGAACAATCCAATAATGATTAGGTGTTCGTGTGTGGGAAT
>JAQIXO010000364.1:0-22031 GCA_034700305.1 Protaphorura armata
TTACAAGCATAGAGTGCTTGTATGAGGCACGGGTCTCTATGGGCCCGTGCAGTGAGTCGCTTCCACCTCGGAAAAATATTATGTATAAGACATTAGGAATCAAGTGCAAACCAATAAAATTAATCTGGATCAGATTTCTACGTTTTTATACAATATAGTAATTTCCAACTTGATTTCTTGTAAACCAGACACAGTGTATGAATTTCATGTACTCCTCCTGATTACGATTACTTCAGCAAAAATATGTGTGTCTTCATTTTTCTCTTATTTGAGTCGAGCAGATACACGAAATAAAAATACGACGTAGTGGATTTTTAGATATATTCTCATGTTGGAAAATGACAAGGAATTAACTTTTCGAGTAAATCTCACTTGACAAAACCTGTGGAGAACGTAAAAAATTCCTTAGGGAAAATTCAGAAGAAGAAAACCCTCTCCGTATTGCCACGCTATAGCGAAACGGCATGGGTAAACTACTTTCATCATGCAGGGACGACCTGGGTGACTAATCAGTCCTTGTATTGTACTATTATATCGTATTAACAATATTTTGGGTACCCTTTCGAGTTAATTTTTGAATGGATCGAATAGTTTTAACATGAAAAGTGGTTTCCTTGTCCTTCTGGCTTAAAAGTACACTTATACATTTCATTGAGGATTTTGAAGACCCTTATCAATCACTTATCCATCTTTATCCCTCTCATGTTCCTTATGGACCACATTCATGTTCCTTTGACCTTTTTCCTTCCTTATCATCATGTCTGTGTATTTATGGACCACGGCTTAAACTGAAGAAGGGTGGAGTAGTTAAGTTATAGCAGACGGACAGTACGGCAAGCATAAGCACCAGCACTGCAATTTTGGTCAGAGTCTGGTCATCCTTTTATTTTTGGAAACACATATGCCCGGTCAGCCTTTTAACGCCCGTGTCAAGAGGATGGATAACAAGAATAGGACGATTAAAAATATCCAAACCTTTTATGAGGAAGTGAATGGATTTTCTAAAAATCATTAGAACAGAGATTCTTATTTTAGGATAAGGAAAGGAAGCTAACGCCAGAAAAATGTCAGTTTGTTAACCTACGCTAAGAATCCGTTTTATATTTGACCACAGCAGAATTATTTGTTAAATACTTAAAGACTATGCAGACTACGAATGAATAATGTCCGACGAACTGAATATCGGATATAGAATGAAGATCTAATGATTGATTAAAAAAACGGCATGTAAATAAACTTCAGTACTTTAATAGAATTTGTAGAAAGTAATTTTGAACAGACTAGACAGACTGATAATGGAAAATCTACAATAGAGAATATGTTAAAAACCCATTCTGGCGCACCAAGTCAACTAGAGAGGTCGTACCCCCAGCATAATGAAGTGGTAAAGCTCTACCTTTATCACTGGGCATACATTTTTAATGAAATAGTCCCATATCATATCATGCCAGATCCGATAAATTCATATATCAAAATCCTGTCGACAGTTTTTTTAGTTGAGTTGTGTGGTTCATCCCATTTTTCCTACTCTTGAATAGATTTTGAAACGTGCGGACGTGGACGCGGACGGGACGACATAATGTATGTGAGGTTGAGATCATTAAAAATTAAAGTCTGTGTGTCGGTGATGACGGTGGAGTGCAGTGACCCATTTCCCTGAATTTATGGGATTATATACCCTACGATCAGATCATTTATTTTTGATGAGCCACAAATTCAATGACCCGGTCCAGAACAGGCCGGGTACTCAAACTCATACATATTACGGCGTCTGTGCTTGTACTCCGACTCTCCGACGTACGTGAAGTCCTTCATTTTCTACCCGGGAGATAAGAATCACTTTTCACGGGGAATTTAACCTATGGGAATTTGTCGCAATTAAGGCGGGTAAAGTCAGAGGAGAGACTCTGTCAGCATATTTCCTCTACCGATAAATCATTCCAAGCCCGGGCATCACCGGTGACTGAGTTTCTACCCCATCCATACCATCACCATCTCATTCCATCCTTCTCGTCTAATTCTACATCTCTGCTAATGAGTCGTGTTCTCCGTCCGTCGGCGTCTTTCAAAAAATAAGAGTCGGAGATTTTTACATGCACAAACTCAAATGCCATGCTCAAAATTTAACAAGGGGACCATTTTGCATGTAAAAATTAGTTGTCGTAGAGAAAGAGAAATCGTCGAAAGCAATGTAATTTTACAAAAAAAAATATTGTCTGAAAATTAAATCTGAATTGAACGTGGAAAGTTACTCCTAAAATTTTAGCCTGTAAAATTCATGGACATTGATTTTGATGTTTCATCCTATATGTGTCCATTGTGAGTGTCATTCTCATGTTAAGAAATAAGACGTTCATTACGTGTGCATAACAGCCGAGCAAATGCATCAGTCATAGTAGTTCATCCCAAATGAAGTACATAAACCCAAAGTTAGTCAAGTCAAGTCGTAATAATATTATCGTAATCGTTTTGATAAGAGCCCAAGGAAAGAAAACGCCACTCCTCTAAAATGTTATAGGGTTAATGTTGTATGGTTTGCAAAAAAAATATTTTTAGTACAAATGGATATTGGCAATACATATAATGTCCAATCCAGCCCGCTTTTTCTCACGAAGGATGTTCTCGAGTTGCAGATGCAAGATGCAAGGATCCCCAAGTGATTTCAAGAATTGTTGTAATAAATTGAATCAATCGGTTAATTAGTTTAAGCAGGTTGAATTTATTATTTTTCGCTCGATTTCTTTTTTCAGTTGTGTTTAAGTAATACGTGAGTGTGGAAAATAGAAAATACTTTCTGCAAATACATAATTAGGTACAGGTACAGGTATTATGTATTCGCTATGAGTCCTACGGAAATATTGAAGTTAACTTACTGAACCCCCTGAATTAGTTTTTGCAATGACCTCTTTAGGAGCAAATAAATCCATAGAACACAAAATAATTTGCATGAAGAAGAGTCACCAAATATCATTGTGTTGGGGCACGACCACGACGTATTTGTTTTCAAAATTAAACGTTACAACTTTAGACGGGGGTTCATAGTAATTCATCACTCCACCTCATCTAGATTGGAAATTTTTAAAAATAAGTGTTCAGCAAAGCTGTGACTGGCATTTGCATGCACGGAAATTTTGACACACACAGGCAATACAATTGAAGATTTTCATTTTTGCTTAGAATTTTTCTGTTTGAGTCTCACACAATCTAGCCTAGACTGAGGACTGAGCCTTGTCGGAGATGAAAAAAAGTTAATCCGATTTTAAAATTTAAATTCGACTGTCAGACAGAGAGTGAAAATTTTGAATCATTATCTAATATATTAGAAAGGATTCTGGAGATTAATTAGAGTTACTTAAATCAGCGTTAACCTCATCATTACTAATTCCAAAATAATTGTGACACAATGTAACGGGCAACCTTTTGATTATACGATTTATTTGTCCGCAACATTCTCAACTGACTCAACTTGCAATGCACAACAGCTGTATATCGATTTCCAGAACAATTTATTCATTTAGTCTGTTTATCTGAACATTAACCTCGAATACATCTTAATTTGACCTCCGGAGGTCAAATAATGGTACAAAATTCACATTGTGAACTTTACAACTTCGACTTGTTAACATCACCACAAATATATTCCTTGTGAGTCCTTCATTTTGGTCGCGCGTGCGGTCACACTTGATTAAATCCCTAGGCATAAGCATAGCAGGTCCGTTTACTGCGTATTACCAGAAATCTATTCATATGAAAATGATTATGATTAAACTTTTTTTAGGCCATGGGAAGTGGGAAGTGATTTGAGTGCACTGCAATGATATAAAATGTACAAAAAAATGTAATTTCCCCATTCAGGGTCTGAGTCGAGGTTTATTTCCTTCCTATGATGAAATTAAGTCAGTTTTACTTGTGTGTGGCGGTTGCTTAGCAACGGGATAAGATAACTGTGTCAGTGCATTGCATTGCGTCTTTAGATGAGTTTTTTTCTTAGGACTAATCAGTTAAAATTTTATGGTGTTGTTATTGAGGAATGAAAGGTCTCATTTGATAATGTGTACATCTAAATTAGAAATACTATTACATTGCCAGCAAATAAGGTGCAATTCTTTCAGAGCATAACTTACGTATCCACCGTGCTATTATTGCGATAACAAATGAAGACACCGCATTGTCGAATTCATGTCTCTCCGATGGATCGTACCCTCAGCAACGTACTGGATAGGCCAATGGTCTACTGGACACAATGATAGTTGCACTAACTAATACGACCTTACTAAAATATTACTCTGCTGGACATTTGACACCCTTTGCGGCTTCGTATTATGTTGAGAGTCTGGAGCCTCATAAAATTCTAACCTGTAACTTGTTCATTGAAAGAATCGCAAATAAATTCATTACCGCACGGTTGGCAACTTAGAAAATTTACAAAACTTATGAATGTAGACGACCGAGTTACTTTTTTCAAGAAGTTCTGTTTTACAATTACAGGGAATCTATCTACGGATAAGCATACTTGTATGTTACGACTGCATTGGATATCACGCTAATAAATAAATCAAATCAAATCAAATCAAAGTCCTGTCGTTGCGGTCAATGGAGTGAACTCATGGATTTTGAAGTAAAATTAGGTTATACTTTCAGTTTAAGAATACAAGTGTATAATGGTTGACTTCCTTTGTTTAGTTTTATTAAAATAATTAGATGAATCGGACCTCAATGGAAAGGCCAACCAACCAAATTAGCCAAGTATTTGAATCTAATCAATTAACCTTTTTTATCCTATGTACCTTAGACAATCAATCTTGAGAACCCGTGTTGAGACGCGTATTGCATGATGAATACACACATTCCGCCAGCATCCTCAGATTATCCTCATACATTCATTGTCCACGACCTCTCCCTATATGATTCCAAAAAATTTGATCACATGCCGATGTTATTTGATCAGCATTGTATTCGCGTACCGGGTCATTGCAATTTCTTTTGAGATTCGGTCGTCATAAGCAGTCAGTGTAAAATGACTTGGATTTGAGTCGCGAGGGTGGAAAAGGTCTCACTTGAGGAAAAGTATACATAAACAGCTCCTTTTCCCAAAAGCAACGGATCACCCAAAAAAGATAATTAAAAGAGAACCGCCAAAGAGGACCGCTTGTTTATAAATACGCGTGTGTCGGCCCGCACACGCTTTGATCTCTTTTTCTCAACCTCACCGACACTCTGTTTCCGGTTATGTCTTCATAATACGATGACTTCCACGACCAAAAGGCACAACTCCCTTCAGTTTCTTGCTCCGGTAGTGGAAACATTACTATTGCGGGGGTACGTAGTACTTGGATACAATTCAAAATCCAAAAAAAAATTAAGACCCGGAAATAGGTGTGAACAAAACTAGGAATAGGACGAGAGAACTCATGTGTCAAAATGTTGCAATATTTTCCCAATTTTTTTAATCATCAATTATGCAATTTAAGCAAATTTAATTTAATTACGCTCGAACTAATTGAAAATAAACTATAAATAAAATTAACCAATTAGTTTTACTTTTAAATTAAACAGTCGGAATTAATGACACTCGTTAATTTAACTGCATTGTCTGTTGTCCTCTTTGAGCGATAGAGGTAGTGACAAAAATTACTATATCCAAATACCAAAACTCTCCAAATAATTTATTGTTCTTGATAAACTTTTATTTTTTTTATATAATTCGGTGCGATTATATTGATTAGTGAAGCGTTTCTCAAATAAATACCGCTTAAACCTCACCTACAAAGTGTTACGGAATCTGCCATTTGTATTAGATTAACATAAGAAAGAGAGAAAAACGAGGGTAGATTCCGAGGTGTCAAATTATATTCAAATAAATATTCTGTACATTCTATTAAGAATTTGATTAAGAATTTTTTGTGATTTCTGGGCGTTTTGTTCGAATAGTAAAATCTTTTTCTCAGTTCAGTTTTGACTTTGTTCAGGGTAAACGCGAAGTTTGAGTACGCGCGGTGATAGAATTTTTGTTATTCAAAAAGACTGGAATACACACACAATAATTTATTCAACTCTTACGACACTAAATCAACACATTGACACCTGTTGCAAGTGTACTAGTGAATAAATTTTTTAAGAGTGGTAAAACGACGCTAAAGGGTGGGAAAAGAACAGATCGACCTGCCTGGAATAGAACTTGGAAACACATGTAATTTTTTTTAGTAAATTTGTAATCAGGGAAAGGAGAATCACCATTTTTAAAGAAGTGGTGGCGGAAGTCAATTATTATTACGCGCATACTTAACAACTCTTGAAATCCGGTACAAATAGTTGAAAATCAATTTTTGTAAAAACTACGGAACTTCAAGTTTAAAGTTTATAAGAACCAAACTTTATATTTTGTCGTGGTGTTGCAGTGTGTGTTGTAGTAAAATACTTCGATTGGCTCCGGTTATATTAAATGTTTGAATGTTCATTTTTAGATTCGCATTGACATTCAAGGAATTAACAATTATTGTATTTTCTAGAAAAAGGTATTCATTCAAACACCTCAGTTAAATTTGTCTCTAATTTCAAGTTAGTATACATAATAATCAACTTCGCGCGTCTTGTTCGACTTTACTACAAGAATATCTGATCTGATTGTGTGGTTAAACCTGTAATTGATATAAAATCTTCGAGCAACTTTCAAGTGTGGATCAGTGAAAAAATTTCTCAAAACTATATCTGCAAGCATTTTTACTACTCCATTTCTATGTATAAACCCGAAAGATTGACACGAGTATTCTATCATTGGTGAAATGACATGCGTTCCTTGGAATCTAGCGGGATCGTACCCAGAATTTATATTGTGAACCAGATGCTACTTCCGTTGTTCAAACAAATTATATATTTTCCGAGTCAATTAATTTGGAATTCAAAGTAATTTTAATGTATACGATTGTATTCAAACGTAATGTTATTTAATTTTTAGTAAACCCATTTACTGGGTCTCCACAAGCAAGGCGAATTCGTTCCACAGTTGCCGGAGAGTTTAGTTGAAAAATCGGAGAAAGCCCATTCTCAATTCGAGCTGCTCTGATTGCATCCTTAATCGCGAAGAAAGCGGAGGCAGCAAGGAAGAGAGGAGGTTCACCCACGGCCTACATATTTTCAAAATAAATGTCAAGATTTTTTTAAAAAATACACTTCACTACTATCACTACTGATATTAGCCTAAGTGTGTTTATCTCACTCTAGATGAAAATACAGCCTTTGGATTCGGGGCTCCCCGGAGAAGTGAAATGTAAAACTCTCTTGGAATATCCGACACAGTTGGAATTTTATAAGTTCCAGGACCATTGGTCAGCAAACGACCTTCTGAGGAGTAAATGTGTTCTTCTAGTGTGAATAATCCATACCCTTGCATAAATCCTCCTTCTATTTGTCCAATGTCAATTGCAGGGTTCAAGCTCTCACCGACGTCCATGACAATGTCAGTCCGCAACACCTATAATGTGTTAATTCAATCGATATTTTACTTTTTAACATTAAAATTTTAGTGCACAATAAAAAATGCTATTACGGTATGATCTCCGGTCAGAGAGTCCAATTCAATTTCCGAGCAACCAACTCCAAAAGACACATAGTTGCACATACTTCCTTCACGTTTCTCAAAGTCGTAGGCAATGTTCAGACTATAGGAGAGAGTATATTTTTGTATACGTTACTACTGTATAATTGTAAATAAGCGTAGGGATACGTAATTACTTGTAAAATCCTGTCGCGCACAAATTAGTTTGATTGTCATAAGCAGTTTTGACCCAGTCATCCCATTTCCCTTTTGGATCTAGCTCGACGTACGGTTCCAACCTCTTCTTCAATTTTTCACATGCTTTCTGTATTCAGAAATTCAATTAACCACCATTAAGATTAATAGCAAATAAACCAAATAAAGATTCGCAGGTAAGGTAAAATAATAATTGGGAAAATTTCACAGTTTATAGCACAATTATCTAATTATTGCGGACGCACGTTGTTACGTGTGGATGCCATGCGACGCTTGGTGGCGTCTGTCTGTCTGTGGGCACGATAACTCGTGTAAATTTTGAGCAATCATCTTCAAAATCGGCATGCACGACCCTTGGGTCATAGCTCCGGACGTATTATTCAGCCAGTATGATTTGACTACTACTAGGGGTACTTGACCATTTAATCCTGGCTAATAGGAAGCGGTATCTTATTGAACATAGTTGAAAGCTCCGTTGAAAATACTGCAGCGACTTTTTTCGATTGTGCTTCCTGATTGTTTGACTGCTGAGGGGGTCTTTTTTCGGCCTAGCTTCCAAAGGAAGCCATGGTAACCTCTTTAATAAGAGATTATTGGAAGCCAACCCTATAATAATAGAGCGTTTCGTCAAACGGGCAAAAAGAAAAAAGTGGTATTTTCAAGCCAAATAAGCACTTTTCCTTGTATGTGTAAGTAAAGACTAGGAAGCAGTCGAGACTGTTTTTTTTATTTTAGCAGCATGAGGGAGCGCAAATTGAAAATTATATTTTTGAATTTTACATTCGAAACACAGACATGAGCAGGGCCCCTTAGCTCCCCATTACCCTCTCTGCCAACAAATGTTGACATCCGGTTCCGCTACTTTCCTATTTAAACGTGATCAATACGAAGCGGCTTTTAAATCAACATTAAAAAGATCGCGACCAGTAAGTTCTTTCTCATGATTTATTTTTGTGAAGCACGCATTTTAGCTTTAGGGTTTTCATTGTTTGTCAATAGTGAGTCCTGCAGTGTCCCCGGCAATACCATGACAACTGTAATGTGATCAGTAGTGGTCTGATCGGCCTGATGTTTTGGATACGTAATCAACACGTGCTTGGCTTCCACGGACATCTTTGTAACAGAATTTTCACTTCCGGATTCATAATGAATCAGGATACAAACATGAAACATTTTGTTCATTTATGCTTCATTCTCTCTTCGATTCAATAGTGATCGGATCGACCTGATATTTGTATACGTAATCAAAAGGTCTTTGGCTCAATTGGTCTTGACAAGCTTCATAACAGTCTCTTCACTTCTGGTTTCATAATGAAGCAGGATACAAATATGAAACATTTTGTTTATTTATGCTTCATTCTGTCTTAGCTCCAATAGTAGTCGGATCGACTTGATATTTGGCATGCATAATATAGGGGCCCTTGGCTCTTCTGGGCATGTTTTACAACAGACTTTTCACTTCCAGTTTCATAATGAAGCAGGATACAAATATGAAACATTTTGTTTATTTATGCTTCATTCTGTCTTAGCTTCAATAGTGGTCGGATCGACCTCATATTTTGGATACGTAATCAACAGTTCCTTCGCTTTGCGGACAACTTTCATAACAGATTTTCACTTCCAGTTTGACCATGGAGCTGAATGCAAATATGAAACATTTTGTTAGTTTCCGCTTCAATCTGTCTTAACTTCAACAGTAGTCGGTACGACTTGATATTTGGCATGCATAATGTAGGGGCCCTTGTCTCTTCCGGACTTTTTTTTAGAATCTTCACTTCCGGTTTAACAAGGAAGTAGGGTACAATGATGAAGTATTTTGTTTACCATGCTTCCATCTGTCTTGGATTCAATAGTGATCGGATCGACCTGATATTTGGTATACGTAATCTTGTGGTCCTTGGCTCAAATGGACATGCTTCATAACTGAATTTTCACTTCCGGTTTAACCATGGAGCAGGATACAAATATGAAACATTTTGTTTACTGTGCTTCCATCTCTCTTGCATTCAATTGTGATCGGATCGACCTGATATTTGGTATACGTAATCTTGTGGTCAAATGGACATGCTTCATAACTGAATTTTCACTTCCGGTTTAACCAGAAAGCAGGATACGATTATGAAATGTTTTGCTTACTATGCTTCCTTCTCTCTTGGATTCACTCTACTACTCTGTGGTGTCTTTTCGTGGCTACATTTCTTTCGACTGTCACTGTCTAGTGTATATATTGCACTCTACATTGTCTACACTTCTTTCGGTCATTAAAATTCATGTGCGTCCGCTTTCTTCAAGCTGCTTTGCAGCTTTTTATTCCTATTCCTACGCTCCGATACCCTGTAAATAATGAACAAAATGTTTCAAAACCACTGTTTCTTCCTGGCGTATTTCATTTATTTTGTATGTTTATTTAATTTTTCCAATCAAATCTCACTATCTTAATTAATATTTCTTTCCAATTCCTGTTTTGACGAGTCTTTGGATGTAAAGCGTACCTTGAAAGTTAGCAAATCTTCTCGAGTGATTTTTTATATGATATAAGATATAATTGAGATGAGGTCGGACTATTTATGATCAATTCATTCGTCATTGGAAGTTGCATTTTCTGAAGCTTCTTCATTCTTCAGCTTCAGGTTGATGCCAAACCGTGTCTTTCTCATCTTCATGAGCGTCCCAATCAGAAGGGTCTTGGTCAGGCCCAGTACGAGATGATGTTGCAGTCGCATTGTTCCAATCCGTTTCCTCTTGTTCGGATTGGGGATTTTGTACTCGCATCCCAAGTCCATCATCTCCACGTCCACCCATACCCTCAAACTCACCCTCTCCTTCACCTTCACCCTCGTCACCCTCTGGGGAAAGAATTGAAAATTAGGCTCTTATTTTCTAAAAGCTCGCTACTCGAAAAGTGCATAAAAAAATATATTTATATTTCCTAGAAATTCTTATTACAAAATGAAATACCTTCTTCCTCATCACTATCCATCCATGGTGAAATATCTGCATCAGGGCTCAACTGTCCGCACCCGATGATGAAGATTTTTCTTCGAAGTCTTCCCGTCGAGGTCACAAATTTAGAGGTCTGCAACGGAAACGCATATTCAAGTAATTACGAATAGAACAATGGCAGAGCCAGGGCGTGTTAGGTCGTAGTCCTCGTAGTGTAGGTTTTTGGACTCAATTTTACAATTTCACCGGATGCTGAAATATTTCGACTTACTTTGAGCATGACTGACATTCCAGCAATGACCCGTCCTACGACAACATTCTTTTTATCCAATGCTGGCATTGGCCGTGCATCAATAATGAATTGGGATCCATTTGTGTCTTCCCCGATATTAGCCATTGAGACAACTCCAGCCTTGTCATGGCGCAATCTACGCTAGACGAGAAAATTAGTGTTAAGACTTAGGATGACATAGTCTTTCGTGCAGTATGGCAATTATAATCTTAATCACTTGAAATTTTCATTTGGAAATTTGTCACCATAAATGGATTTATTTCCATATCCTTCCATCCCGGAGACATCTCCACCTTGCCAAAGTATTTCTGGTATAATTCGATGAATCTTTGAACATTTGTATGAGAGTCCATATTCCCCTGTACAAAGTGCTCTAAAATTCTCAGCAGTCATGGGCACAACATCCGCTCGAAGTTCAATGATCACACGACCCAAGGCTGTGTTCTCAGTTGATAAATCCAAGAAGACTCGAGGTCTTGGGTCATTGTTTGCATTCTGCATGGCACACTGTTCATAAGCCTCCCATCCTATGAACAGAGCAAATAAAAATATTCATAGACAAAATTGACAAGGAAAGGTAATTAACCTTTATTTTTCCCCACCTTTGAGCTTCATCTGTTTCCAAAACAGGGGGTAGTAAGACAGTCTTTCCATGATTTTCTCACGTTTATCATACTCTTCAATTTGTTTCTTTCGATCATAAGTTGGTTTCTAGAAATTATGAGAAAGTACACATTAATTGACAATCGCCGTAAAGGGCACTAAACGGTAAAGTAAGCGGCGCATTTCTCGTGGAGGATGAAATAGACAACAATCCATTTCACCCAGGAATTATAATTTGCCCGGTGCAGAGGAAAATCCTTAGGAAAAGAATCACGTCGTGTATCGTGTTGTCTAAAACACTTTCTGCCTTCTGCAAGTCTAGGGTCAAAACCCGAATATTACAATGAAACTGCAGAAGCAAATCCGTAACACTATTATATGGGATTTGGGATTATATGGGACTTGTTCCTAGTATTATTTGTATCGTAGGAGATTGGAAATTCATTTCATAATTTCCATCGTTGAAATGTTTTCTTGAAACAAGTACGTACCTGATCTTGAATTCGTTTGAGTAGAGCCAAATTGTCGAAGGTGATTCGAAGAAGTTTCATCTGACGAGCTCGTCCTCTGTTGTTGATATTTTTGGTTGCCGGTTTAAGCTTGTTGTCGATATAAGACTAGTTTCGGATTTAAAATTGTACGTATTAAACATTTTTATTCAGTAAATCCAAAACATATTAATTTTTAGTGAGTGCGCTAACCTCTCCCTGTAAAATTCGTGAAATCCTTTGAGTCATGATAGCATTGTCCCTCTCAATCCTACAAGAATTCATCCAAAAAAATAGAAATTCTCCACAATTTCTATTGAGTATGAAGATGTATATTACCTTGTAAAGTTTGCAATGCGGCGATTAAAAGATGTAGGATTACTGTAAGTATTTTTTGCCACAATTGGGCAAGAACTGTCAACGACGGGTTTGGCAGTTTCAACACGATTTCGATGCATATTGTAACTGTGGAGAAGGAGAGGAAATGAGGGGTCGTTTGTACGACGGGATCGAAGTTTTGCCTTGTCAATTTCTAATTGGGTTGGCGGGGGCTATAGAATTGAAAAAAATTAATTAGGTAAAAATATGAATGACATTATGAGTAAATTATTGAGAATTACCTTGTATTTTTTGAGTGGAGCACCATGACCTGGACTTGTTTTTGGTGGTGGTGTTTTTTTCTGTTTCCCCTTTGGGGGTACATAATGTTCGATCTCGTTGTTTTCAAGTTCATCCTCTCCGCCAACTCTGGCTGGAGCGGTTTCACGACCTCCGAGCTGGGCTACGGATTTGACATTCGCCATTATCACAATTTTTATTGTCCTAATGTGATACTACTCTTTTTCACTATTTCTAAATATATTTTAGACAGGGATTAAAAATCGAAAGGCGAAACAAACGATAACGATCTATGAGACTCTGACAAAATTACTTGTTGATTTCATTGGTTTTGAACAGAAAACGACAGCGAAAATGAGTTACGAAAAAATGGTTGTCAGGTGGACAAAATGGCATGTACCAAATTGTTGAATGATCACAGTCTTCCCCTGCATTCGCATTCCGTAGATATCTTTCAAAAATTTTGTCAAAATTTACAATGTATTATTCTAAATTCTAAGTCTAAATTGAAATTCTTAGCCCCAGAGGTTAATTTTAATACCAGGAGAGTATTTTAACCTTGCTCTCCTGAAAAATGTACGCGAAAAGGTTCGAATTCCAAACAATTGCATTTAACATTTTGTTTACCGATTTTTTTTTCTTAAAATTCTTAATATTCTTATTCCTTGTCAGATTGTACATCAGAGTTGGAGGGACGGGACATTCGTCGTCAGGTGTTAGAGATGATCGTGATTGCTGTGCGCCATCAGGAATTCCCCGGACTCCGGTTCCAAATTGTTTGCCTGACAGAACAGTTGCGTCTTATCAAAGTGATGGTGTTAACCGATATTGCGAGTCCATTCCCGACGGTACGTTTATGAAGATTTAATCACAGTTTTACCTCATTCATTGATATAACCGAAGTTACCGAAGCCAAATCAATCATACATTACGAGTATGTCGTAGGGACAAAAGGCCATTCTATGCTGTCTAAAAATCTCTCTGCCACCCTGCCAGGCCGGGGAATCGAACCCCAGACCCCAATGCAGCCTCTGATCTGTATCACTATGCTATGTCGGCCTAACATATTTGATTAACCAGAATTTTATGGGCCGAAATTTTCAAACCACTGGCATTCTTTATTTCTTTATTAATTTGGAGTCAGTCTAGTTTTTTTTTATAACTGATAAAACTAGTTAGTGAAGTAGAGTTTGTGGCATGTTTTAATTTCAGTGTAACTCAAAATACTTTTTTATTCTGAACGACAGGTGTGGACGGCAGTCCTCAAATGATCGGTGACATTATTCGGGACTTGAATTGTGTTTTTCAAAAGACGTTTGGCGAGAGGAGAGACATTGAGTCTCGCTACAGAAACACTCAAGTAAATCTAACAGTACAGCTATGAGTTGTTATGTCTTTGAGTTTTAATTTCATTGTAGTTTAATTTATGTCACAGACTGAGCTTGATGAACTGCGAAAAGCATTGGAAAATTGTGAGTGCTGTAAAGAAGAGTTACAACAAGAAATCTGCTCTCTTCAAGCGGAACTCCGAGCAGCTCAATTTGCTTTCGAGGAAGAGGCACAAAGACGGATTGGGCTAGAACAAATGGTGACACAACTGAGAGCACAACTGAATCGTTTAGAAGCTTTGGCCGAAGCAGACATGCAAGAAAAAGCTAGACTTAATGCTATCATCCGAGAGCTGGAGATGAAATTAAAACAATTGGCGGATTGTATTGCTCGCCTTCAAGCAGAGAAAGATGCTTTGGCCAGAAATTGTCGAGGTTATGAAGATTGGAAAGCTCGACAGATAGATAGTGTGAATATGAGCAAAGGGAGGTGCGATCAACTCGAGGATGCATTAGCCAAGTGTTGTAAGTTTGTTTCCTCAATTGTTGATTTTTAAAATACTCCATAATCAATAATCAGCCAGAAATTATCAAGCAAAACCTTCGTAAATTTTCAGGTAAAGCCAATGAAGAATTGCAGCGTCAAATTGCTGAGCTGACAAAAGAACGTGATTGCCTCAAATCTTGTGTGGATCAACTTAAGAATGAAATGCGACGAATGGCTGTAAGTAAAAATTGTATGGCTTTTTTAAGAAAAGATGCTTGAGACTTTAACTATTTTTTAACACGCCATTCTTAATCTTACAGGAAGAGTTTGAACGTGAGCGACAATGCTGGAATCAAGAGAGAGCCAGATATGAGCAAACGATTGCAGATCTAAGAAAAGCTCTAGAGTGTCTCACAGCACAAAACCAGCAAATATGCCAAAAGATGAATGAAGTTGTGGCAGCTCATCACGCTGAAATGGACAGTCTTCGCAAGGATGCTGAAAAGTATCGAATGTTGTACGAGTGTGAGAAAGCTCAAAGAGAAAAACTAGAACGTGCATTACAAGATTGTGAGGAGCGTAAGCGAGAGATGATAATACAACAACAACAATTTCAATTGCAACAGCAAACTGTTCCACGTTGCTCAGATCCCTGTGCAGAGATGCTGAGCAAATTCAGTTCAGACAGGGGAGAATACACGCAGGTAATGATCACACATAAGGATTTTATGATTTATTCATTAATTTTGTTCATTTCGAGTTTAATAATTTTATTCTCATTTTAGGATTTGAAGTCACGACTGGACAATGCAAATTCTAAAATTACTGGACTAGAAAAAGATCTACAATTCACTCAGTTGCGCTTTCAGGAGAAAAATACAGCCAACGAAAAAGCTCAACAGGAATTACAAAATCTCAATACTAAATCCAGATCTCTCGAACTCGACATTATGCGAGCACATGATGAAATGCTAAAATTAAAAACTACGACAGAAACTGTAACTAGTGCAAATGTACAACTACAAAAAGATATGGAGACCCTGAACGAAATCCTTGCGAAGCGAGAGGTCGTCAAATCTCAAACTCAAGAGAATATGATGAATAATAACATCAATGACAAAGTAGAAATGGAACGTTTGAAAAGAGAACATGAAGATAATCTGAAGAAGACTCAATTAGAATTGAAAGATTTGAATGCTCAAATTCTCAAGTCAGAAATTACGGTTGCAACGATGGAGGTTGACAAAAAGAATTGGGAATCTAAATGTAAGTTCTCAGTAAACGAAGAAAAATAACATGTTTGATTGATTAATTTAAATGTCAATTTTGGTATATAGACGAGAGCTTGAAAAAGGAGAAGGATGAATTGGATAGAAAATTACTTGAACTTCAACCAGTGACCTCTGAAGCTCAGTTCTATAAAAAAGAGTTGGAACGCTATCAGACTGAATTGAAAGAACGTGAAGAAAAATTCGAGAAAATGACAACACTTTTACATTCCGCGGAAGAAAGTTTGAGAGATTCTGAGAATAAACTTGCTCGAGTGCTTGAGAAGGACATGAATTCCCCAAATCTAGAAGCGGTGGTTAGTAAAATTATTAAATTAATATGCCGTATGGTTGCGCAAAACTTGAGACAACATATTAAACTCTTTCGTTTCCGAGTCTAAAGCCCGTTCTGGTATTTTAATATGGGCATTGAAATTGACAAATGGGAACTTCAGGTTCATTTCCACTGTGGTACTTTGTTTCTATTTTAGATTGCTGAACTTCGTGAGAAATTGAAGTACAGTGAATTGGAAAGAGTTAGATTTGAACAATTGGCTAAGAGTGTGGAAACCCGTCTGGAATACTTACAACCAAAATTCGATGAAATATTTGACCAAAAGAAAAGTTTGGAGGAAAAATTAGTGCAAACAACAGAAGAAAATCGTCGACTTGTACGAAATGTTGAAGAAGAACGGGTGACCCGTGATTTATTTCAACGGGAATTGAAAGATGCTCAGAATTTATGGGAAACTGAAGTCAAAGCAAAGGGAATACTGGCTGAAAAAATTGCACAAAATGAAAGAATGAATCATCACTTTGATGCCAGAAATGTAAGATTTTAGCAATATTTGAAAATACTCTAAAGTGATCGGAAATGTAATTTCCGCTAGATTATCATACTGACTGATACTGCTAACATTTAATTTGTAGAAACAAGAACTAAGTGAGTTGGATCGTTTCCGTGATAAATTCCGTCAGCTCAAAGGAGAATTAAAAGCGGAGAGAGAACAGGTGGCTAAACTCAAGTATAAAATTGACATTCAAAGAGAGCAACTCCGTGCGGCTCGTGATCGTCTACAAGAAATGGCGAATGAACCCAGGGCTCAGAGGCTTATTGTACAAATGGATGAAATGAAAGCTGAGCAAGAAAAATTGATCGAGAACATGGCAAAAGATAGAGAAAATTTAATTGCCGAAATCTACCGTCTCGAGTAAGTTTCTAGCTAAAAAATGCAACATTTTCCACGATGACACAGCTAATGTATGTTATTTTTGACTCCTCTTTGCAGGCAAGATAAGACTGTCGTAGAACGCGGACTGAGAGAAACTAGAGACGAGTTACAAAATAATGAGTTGAACAAAGAAGCTGTTCAGGAATTATTAGAGCGGAAGGATCGTTTGGAAAAAGAAGTCCAGGAATTAAGGATAGGTTTAAAGGAACGATATGTGGATCGTGCTGATGTTGACCGATGGAAGTCAGCTTTTGAAGCAAAGATAAATTCATTAAGGGCAGAGTACTCGGCTGCAGCCGAGAAACAAGTCAGTGAAAAACTTGCCCAATATCAAACCTATTTGGATCGACAGGTAATGCATAAATATTATATTTTTATAAAATCTGAATCGGTTGATTCCTTGCCTGACCATATGTAATATGACATATTTTTAGACACGAGATCGCACAGTGATTGAAGAACTTCGAGACGCAAATGAAAATGTTCTGAGAACAGAGTACAGTCAAGTGACAAATTCTATGAAGTCTGACGTTACAAAATTGAGAGCACTAGTTCGAGAACGTGAAGAAGAAATCTCATCTTTAAAATTGTCCATAACTCATCTCAAGCATAAATACTCATCCGAAGCAAATATGAAAGAAGAATTACTGAAACAATTGCAAGCAATAGCAGCTAGTAAAACGTCTCTTCCTGAAATGAGAACTCCTAGCAAAACTTCTCTTGCTAAACTGAGAACTCCTAGCAAAACTAAAACCGCCACAAACTAAGACTGAAATTATTACAAGTGTACAAACCCCAAGGGTTCATTTTATTTAATAGTCTAGTGCCATCTAGTCATTTTCCGACTTACTTGAATGATCTCATTTATTAACTCGCATTTACAATGTACCTGACCAATCCACTCCACGCGCACGATGAATAAATTAACATTTCGTGAGTTTAATTTTGAATTGCATAGCTTCTTTATTACTTTCATTTTGCATTTTGGTTATTTCGTGCTTAGAATACTTGGTTATGGATTATCCCAAAAAAACTGGGACACACCGGAGAGTCCATCGTTGAAATTAAATGAAACTCACGTAACTAACTCTTACACCAGAACAGAACTGTGTCTCTAAAATACGAATTCTTCTGATCGTAATTTTGGTAACGGTTAATTTTTTTGAATTAGAAAACTAAATTGAGGGAATTATAAATATTCTACGGAATCTGCTCTTATGAAAAATTGTGAATACTAAACAGAAAAATCAAAATGCTCTACTCTAATAACTAAAGACGACATGTAACAAAAATCAGTAAATAGTAATCCTAAAGTTAATAACTTATGATTACGGAGCTTTGAATAAGTGAGTTAATTAGAATCATCAAATGTTACCGGGGCGCGGGGATTCAAGTAAACTGGGAACGTCGCACACGGGTTGTTATATATTTCGGTGGCTTCATTATAAGAGACTCAATTTCCCAGACACTTTGTCCACATTACTAGAAACACCGAAAATACTCAACACAGTCTGAGATCCTGCAGGAATTTCTGTGAGTCCAGCGTCAGTGATGACGGCTGTAAGTCCAAAAGACAAGAAGAAACAAAATTCTTGTAAATAGCAATTCTAAAGTTATAACTTATGATTACGGAACTTTGAATAAATGGGTTAATTTATTGGTAAAATATGAGATTGTCAAAAGCATGTTAGTGATACCACCATTACAAAGGCGAAAATTTGGACCGCCTTTTATTACGACACCGGCTTGTATGAGATACCGGCTTAAGTTGTCAGATCATATCATTCGACTACAATAATTGTATGCTACAAATTTTCTCAATAAACAAACAACTGGTAATTACTTACAGTGCGGCAAACCCAATTCCTCACATTTCTTCGTCAAAATCGTCAACTGGGCATCATTCTCACAACGCAGTACTACTTTCTTCGACCTAAAAAATATGAAATGTGATATTATTAGTATATAGTATTACAGACTTTTCAATATGGCCACCACGATGCATGCATTGAAAAACTCCGGTAGAGAAA
This sequence comes from Protaphorura armata, assembly GCA_034700305.1. Classification (NCBI taxonomy): domain Eukaryota; kingdom Metazoa; phylum Arthropoda; class Collembola; order Poduromorpha; family Onychiuridae; genus Protaphorura; species Protaphorura armata. The sequence continues at coordinate 19,040 of JAQIXO010000364.1, forward strand.
ACGAAGAACCGTTTTAAAACACTATGTCTGATGGAGGGATCAAGATCAAACTGACAAAAATTGTAGACTAAACATTTATGAATGAACACATACCCATTCTCAATCCATTGCAAGAGAGGACCACCGTATTCTTCTTGATTTGAAACCAACTTCTGGTAAAGATCTATAACGCCATGTCCAACCTAGAGATTTTAAGTAACATTTGAATTCATTCCATGTCGTCCAGTCACAGTTTCGTCGGCTTTAAGTAGAGTTCAGATTTTATATTAACCTGAGCGGCCATTTTCCCCGGGGACATTGCAAGGGATCCGTTCACACAGAAGACCATTTTGTACTCTTGGTAAATACCTTCCTGTTCAAGTCGATCACGGCTGGAACTCTCTCGGTTTTCAAACACCCAAGAAATTGCAGCCTCAACAGAATTCCCTCCAGTCTGCCGTACACCCTTTAGAATTTCAAACAAACAAAAATAAGTATTATAGTAGTTATGCAATTTGTAGTTCAAATTCGGATTCTCAATACTAAAAGGCAAAAAGAACTACTTTGACTTTGAATTTCGACAAATCTATGTAAAAAGTTCAAAATTTTGAAAAACATTCTCCATTGGGGATATTTTGTACGAAAAAGAAACCTTGAAAACTTGACAGCTAGTATCTCAAGTGCGATCCTAACCTTACTAGAATAGAATTTCACTACAATAAGGATTACATCAATACCGGTTACGTTTTAATTAAACTCAAGAATTAAAATACTACAAAAAAATCATTTAATTACCAATTCAGCGTCCGCACGCGCAATGCCCATCCTGTAAATGTAAAAAAAAAGTTTGAATTTGAATAAAGTCATTAAATGTTGCATTGAACTCAGAAACACAATTTAACTGTATTAGTACGCTAATTAATACTGATAATTGTAACTCACCCAATGAGGGCTTCTACAAAGTCTTTAGCGGGGGATTGCGTGACATCCACGGACTCTGGGGCATCCCAAGGTGCAGGCATTGGAATGGCTGGTGGAGGTTGTCCTTGTCCACCTGCGGCCACTCCTCCGCCGGCTCCACCACCCGTCGGTGGAGGAACTTCTTCTCCATCCCCTTGACCTCGGCTTGTTCGTAAATCCATTAAAATATCAAAAATGTACTTTGGTAAAGCAAAAGCAATAAAAGTCTTCCTGGTTCTCTCTTCTTTGTACTAAGGACGAAACTTGTTGGACACTCCCCTACAAAATAATGACAAAAAATTCATTCGTAAACTAATTAGTCCAATTGTCCAATGAAAATTAAGGATAAAATTTCGGTAGAAAATGTCAAATGTACAGAAGCGAGAAAGCGAGATTACTTACAAATTGGTAATTAAACTGATGATTGAAGGCGGCGCGGGCAAAGCGACGGAAAATGGAAGGCTGGAATAGTTAATTTGGAGTTCTACGTCGCACACCGTAGCAAAGTCCGAAAATGTCAATGATCACTGATCACTTTGGGGAAAATGGGGATTGACTGGCCAAATGTCGTCGTAGTCTATAGTGCAGTGGTAGTGGTGGCGAATAAAATGACTGATTAAAATTCAAAGTTGGGAATTTTGTATTCAGATCATGTGGACGGTTAAATCTTTCCGGCTCTTCTCCACGTGCTATTTCCCTCAATTTTTTTACAGGCAGATTTGTGGGATTTTCAAAATTCAAATTCATCAATGGAGGAGATCAGTCTCATTTCCGCCTATCCCGACGAACTACGCCGCTTTTGCTTGATGTGATGATGATGATCAGATGATCATAAAACTTAAAACTACTCGAATGAAAGTGCATGTAATAATTCTGAATTATTTTGTAACTAGCAAAAAGCCCATACTACGTATGGGGATATCTAGTTTTTGGGACACCCTGTACATGCTTTAACATGCATTCTTAACAGTCCCCATCATTTCCAGCGGAATCCAGAACGATTACTTCTGGAAAACCCAGTGCTCCCGCGCCATCGAGTTCTGTTTGTGACTACAGTCTCCCGCCCGTCCGATTACCTTTGGTTTTCTCAATTTTTAAATAAAAAATTACCAAAACTTTTGAGCCACCCTATGACAAAATGTATATCTCACTTTTACCAAAAACCTACTTGAAACGTCTCCCTACCCTTGGCTTTCCTCAATTTTCAAATGAAAAAATTACCAAAACTTTTGTGCCACCTTAGGGCAAAATGTACATCTCAATTTTACCAAAAAATTACTTAAAACATTTCCCTAACCTTAGCTTTCCTCAATTTTCAAATAAAAAAAATTACCAAAACTTTTGAGCCACCCTATGACAAAATGTACATCTCACTTTTACCAAAAAAACTACTTAAAACATTTCCCCAACCTTAGCTTTCCTCAATTTTCATCTAAAAAAATTACAAAAACTTTTGAGCCACCCTATGACAAAATGTATACTAATGCTCACTTTACCAAAAAACTACTTAAAACATTTCCCCAACCTTGGCTTTCTCCAATTTTCAATTTAAAAAAATGGCAATACTTTTGACCCACCCTGTTGCAAAATGTACATCTCACTTTTACCGAAAACCTACTTAAAACATATCCCTGACCTTGGCTTTCCTCAATTTTCAATTAAAAAAATAGCAATACTTTTGAGCCACCCTGTTGCAAAATGTACATCTCACTTTTACCAAAAAAAAACTACTTAAAACATTTCCCCAACCTTAAAAAAATGGCAATACTTTTGACCCACCATGTTGCAAAATGTACATCTCACTTTTACCGAAAACCTACTTAAAACATATCCCTGACCTTGGCTTTCCTCAATTTTCAATTAAAAAAATAGCAATACTTTTGAGCCACCCTGTTGCAAAATGTACATCTCACTTTTACCAAAAAAAAACTACTTAAAACATTTCCCCAACCTTAGCTTTCCTCAATTTTCAAATAAAAAAATTACCAAAACTTTTGAGCCACCCTAAATGTATATCTCACTGGTCGGAGTACTCATGGGACACCCTTACATG